>JAOEGS010001146.1:88253-102322 GCA_025447755.1 Corythornis vintsioides | reverse complement strand
AAATTTAAAAATAAACAAACTCAGTAATTTTTTATTATTTACTTTTCCAGGAGAGTAAAAATAAAAAATAAAAGAAGCAAAGAGTGTGTCCTACTATGGAAGTTCTGCCTTGAATTATATATAATTATATTACTATATATTTATATAATATATACATATATTTTATATATATATATAATGTATATACACATGATACCAGCAGTAGCAGGTTCCTGCAGAGCTGCTGGATAATTCTCTGCTCATAATCATGAACATATAGAAGTTAAAGTTTCTTAGAATTAAATATGAATTTTTATCACCTCTACTATTATTAATTGCAGAAAGCCTTTCCCTGAAAGAAGTAGCAGAACATTTAAATAAAGAGACCTTAAAAAGGCTGAAGAGTGAATATGGAGGCCTGCAGACTCTGCTCAAGAACAATCACCAAGTGTTTGAAGGTAAAGAAGGTGTTTAGAGTTGGATTTTGGTTTTCTTTAATCATATCTTTGCTTTTGGGGTTTGTTCCAATCATGTCTTTTATCTCCTCCATATGCAGTTCAACTCAGCTGAAAAATACCATGCTGGGGGATTTTTTTAACTGCTTTGTGGCCCTTAGTGGAAAACAATGTTCTTCATGTGCTCATTGCTCCAATCAGTCAAAACTCTTGAATGAGGCATCTCTCAGCAAAGTGTTGGTCTAGAACAACTGTGGCTGAAAAGACAGCCCTTCAGTGGCTAATTTAATGATGTTAAATTATGAACTGATTATAGATTATTATTTTATGATAGTGACTTAGAGACTTTTTCCTACAAAGTATTGATGACTTTTGAGCCACCAAATGCAGAGCAACTTCACTAAAGCTTTGAACTGCAACTTGCCCTGGTCTTGCCAAGCCTGAGAGTGCAAATTCCACCACAAAATCCAGCTGATCTCCCTAAGAACCTGTTCCTGGGAGGTTTGAGGTGTTCCACGTTCATCTTTGGAGGATTTTGAAGCCATGTTGATCCCACTTTGATTTGCTTTGTATGAGTTCAGATCTCTTTTCAGAAGGACACATGGGAGGATGAATTCAGCCAGACCTGAATTTTCACTGGCCTTTTGAATAGTGATGATGAGAATGCAGAATGGTAACAGTTAAATATTCCAAGCTAAAAGTGTGTGATACACAAGATATGATTGAAGCAGACTAAAAAATAGAGCATGGCCATTTACAAGTGGTAGATTTTTTTTCCCCTTCTTGATTTCCCTGTTGTTTTTTATGTCTTGCTACCTTCCTTCTGCTTACATGATAGAGGTCCACAGATGTGTGTGCAGTTTATAGTCACACAGCAAATGAATTAAAAACCAACACAAGAGTGCTGAACCATTATTAAGCAATGATAATTAACTATTATGAACCAGTGATAATTAACAATTATGAACTAATGATAATTCACTGATGAGTCACTTGAAGGATTTAGACCTGAAACCTCTTTGGTGCAATGAACTTTTGGGTCAGCAAACCATTGTCTTTGCAACAGCAGAGGGAAATTATTAGGAGATTCTTCCTGGATTTTTGCTGGTGAGCACATTTTGCATGTGGATTAATAAAGTTTTGAACACACAAAACTTCTTGCAACACTGAAACTTCTTTGTCAGGAGCCTCAATCTACATTTGGAGGGTTTTAATAAAATCTAAGCAAACAAGCCTCTCCAAAGCTGCTACCAAGCTGCCTCCAACTCTTCAGCACTCAGAGGGAAATCAATCAGCTCTGCTTTAGACCGTGTCTGTTTCTCTGTTTGTTTGTTGTGCATTTCTATCTATTTTTACACAAACAACACATTTGCTTTTGCCCGAGTGATCCATTTGTAGAACATCTCTTTTCTTTACCAAATGTCACTATGCATTTTTTCCACTTTAAGTCCCATGGCTGTCTGTTAACAGCTGTGTTTGTGGTTTGTTTTTTTTTTTTCCATTCTTAGTTCTAAATGGGAGAGTTCACATTCGTGACTGGAGGAAAGAAAAACCATCAAGGAGAGCTGAGCCCGAAGTGAAACGTCGCCTGGCAGCTGAAGCATTTAAAACACAGCTCTGTTGGTTTTTCATTCATCATCCTGATGGTTGTTCTTTGCCTTCAGAATCCTGCCCATATGCTCATGGGACTGAGGAGCTAAGGCAGGCTCAGGTTATTAAAAAGAAAAAATATCTACAGGAATAAAATGCTGCCACTTAGTAGAGCTTGTGTATGGAACTGAAGCTGGGAGGGATTTGGAGACTGCCTAGTGTGTGAAGATCTGGACAATGTGGAGAGGGTTTCCCTAGTCCTGTGCATCTTATTTTCCAGTTGTTTTACAACTTTTCCTGTATTTTTAATTATTGATTAATTTTTTTAATGAATGTGATAAAAGGATAGTAAAATATGTATATACTTTTGGATTTTATCATGGCTTGTCTATATGCATTTGTAGAAGTAAAAAATGTAAAGCTTCTTTTCCTAGAACACTCTTCATGATTCTTGGATCAGGTGAAATGTAAATGATGTAGCTTTTTCAAACCCTGAAAACCAGCTGTTTGCTTCCAGTTTTTCCAGAAGGATTTCTGGTTTATTATGACTCCAAGTGGCTCTTGAGAGGCAGAAATTGGAGAGAGTTCATTCTTTCCTGACCTGACAGCTTCCTCTCCAGATTACTGTGGAGTAATAATACACATTAGCCTTACTTTCTTGGTCAGGTCTCCTTTGCTTCCTTTTCCTACTTGATTCAAAATGCTGTTGATTTGAAAAATAACTTTCTGGGAACTTACTGTTGAAGTGTTCACCTATAGCAATAGGTGGTTATGGCTCAGTGGTGGATTTCTCAATGCTGGGTTAATGGTTGGACTTGCTTATCTTAAAGGTCTTTTCCAACTTCAGTGATTCTAGAAACTTAGCAGAAGGTCAAATGATTACTCAGTAAGTATCATAATTCATGTCTGTCCACTGCTAAGTACTTCTGAAGTTTGGTCTCTACTGTACAAACTGTTGAGACAAGGAATTGTGTTGGTTTTGGCCTGAAGTGAGTGTGGAGACTGTTGTTCTCTACTGAGACAACACTTTGATTCCAGATCCTTCTGAGGAAAGGGCAAGATATAAAAAAACCAAACCCCAAACTCCCCAAAGACCCAAACTAAAGAAGAAATGTGGATGTGAGGGCAGTGACACAAACTGATTGCAGGAGATGGTTGAGGAGGAGGAGGAGGGCCCTGTAAGGTGCAGTCTCCAGATAGAGATTGTTTCCAGGTGGTGCACAGAGCAAAACAGACTTTTAATTCTTTGCCACTAATTAGTGTCTCCCTAATGAATCACCCTGGGGTAGGATGTGTTTGACTTGAATTTGGTGATTTCCTGAGTGAAGAGGTCTCATGTGGAGCCCCTCAGAAGCTTGTAGGAAGGAGGCTGGTGGTATTTTCCTTTGTGGTTTTTTATTGGAAAGGAGGAGAAAAAGAGGAATGAAATACCTGTATATTGAAGACACAAATACACAAGTGATAAGCCTAGGGAATTAGCTTGAAAAGTACTTTTTTTTTTTCTTCCTAATGCAATGCTAAGTGTGTATTTCTGTAGCACACTGCCTCCTTTGTCTAGACCTTGTTTCTGAGCTCAGCAGCCTGCAGCTCTGTCCCAGATTCCTGATGGCTGTTCCCTTTCCTCTTTGGCATCACTGCAGGTGACAAGCCAGCCAGCAAGTCTGCTGTCATTACAGAAACTTCCCTCTTGTTTGGAGAAGCAGTGAGAGAATCTTTTTTCCATCCATATGCTGCATTGAAATGGGAAGGTAACTGCTTTAAGGTGGAAAATAGCTCTGCTTTATCTGAATTCTGCAGCTTGTGGTTTTCTCTGTGATGCACACTCTTAAAAGGGCATTAATAAAATAGCTCTGATAATAAATGAAGCATTATACAGAGTAAAAATCAGTTTTGCTTTTGATAAAACTTCTGCTCCACAAGTGGTTCAAGCATAAAATGTCCAGATGACACTGTCATTTTCCTCCTTAGTTGATCAGCATCACTATTCATTTGTTAATTTGACTTTATAGAAGGGAAAATGCTGTGTATTCTCAGAAGAGTGAGAATATAACCAGAAGTCAGATTGCAATTAGAAATGCTGGGATCTAGAGATTATGTATTTCCATGCTATAGTTTAAGTCTATAGAAATATTCTAAATCAAATCAGAACTTAATAAATCTGTGTTTACATTCTCCTTTAAATTTCATTAAAAGGCTGAATTTTAGTTTTTCATCAGATCCTGAAAAAAAACCCTGCTGAGTTAATACATTTCATTTGTATTTATCCAGGCTCTTTGCTTTAGATTGGAGGCTTGCTCTTCATAGTTTTTAATCCAATTTTTAAACCATTGAAGTGAGAGAGGAAGGGAAAAATCCTGAAGAAATCCATCCAGTACAGGCATTGATATCCTTATTTCTTCTGCTGGGGCCAGGATAGATAGCATCATTTCTTTTGGTTGAATGGTGGGGTTTTTTGGGGCCTTCTCTTTATTTAATATTTGTTTTGTCAATCTGTTTCAGAGACTTTAAATCCCATAGTGAAGACATCACTGAGTGATGTCTTCAGTGAGATAAATCTGTTTATTGAACAGTGTTCTTAATCAGGTATTTTTGCCCATTTTTTCATCGTTTTTTTTTCTGGGATGCCTCATCTTAGGTGCTGATCTCACCTTTAGCTGTACAAAACTGCAGAGAAACTTCATGAAAGTACCTCAGTGTGAGAGCAGAGGCAGAATGCCTCGAATTCAGCTGATAGATCTTGGTGCTGTGCTGCTTTCCAGCATGGCCAGCAGGTGGGGAAGGTGAAAAAGCTGCAGGAAGGCAACCCCAGCAGCAGCTGAGTGTCCCTGAGTTCAGGGAGTCCTGGAGCTGCTTCTCCTGCCCTGTGGAATGTGTGCTGCTGGCTGCAGTGTGTGGGCAGGGTATTCCAGGGTATCAGACACAGATTGTCTGTCTAAACCTGTGGAGAGTAAAGCAGGGGATCAGGCACACAGGGAAACCCACATGTTGCTTTTCCTCTTCCAAGTGGGTGCTGGTGAGAAAGGGAGGTGAGAGATCCTGGTAAGTGAGCACAACCAAAGGGTTTTTTGCACTTGCATTTCTGGAATCCTTCTGAATCAAATCATTCCTGCCTATATTCCACTGTGTATGTCCACAGGGGTAGTTGTGGCTGCTGGCTGGCTGACATTGGTCACTTTTTGGTGCTGAATTTATCAACCTTTCCAGCATTTTCCCCTGACAAGTGGAAGTTGTGCAGGCAGAGATGAGATCTGTGTGTGCTCAGTTCTTTTTTTTAAAGCCTTTTTTATTTAAAAGTCAAGCAGCTTTGAACAATTCTCCTTTGACTCATTAACTGTCAAAAGCAAATTAGATTGAGGCAGAAAAGTTTCTTTCAGAGAAGACTCTAGTTGCAATTTAGCCTTCCTCCAGATGGAATAATCCTTCCCATGGATCCACACTGATACCCAAGCACTGACACATGGCATATTGATAACAAGACAGGGAAATATGTAAAGAACAAATTCAGCTGCCTAAAATGGAAATACCATTGGAGATCCTATTGGCTCATCCTTGGGTATCTCACCAGGTCTCCAGCTGCTGGCCCAGGGGAATATAGAACCTGCATTAGCTCCTTTATCATATCTCCTGGCACAAGACAACACTTACACATAAATTAAGACCATGTAGATGAAAACAGTGTGGTGGTGGTTGTATTTCAACCATCTAGGAACCTCTAGAGAGACAGGAATCCTTCAAGAGTCCTTATGCACAAGGTGCTAGCTTCAGAAAATCTGCAATTTGCTTATAAGATGTGATGAGGTCTGTTTCTGCACACTATAATTTAAAGATGTGCATATATTAAAAGGCTGCAGGAGATCCATAAAAATTCCTGGATATTTAAAGATCAAAGAGCATGAACTTCAGGTGAATCACTTCAGGCTCAGTAATTCCCAAAGAACTGAGCTGATTCACAGCAGCTGAGGAGCTGATTAAAAGAGTTATCTTTTAAATTTCCTTTTTAATCTAACCTTAACAGTGGCAATTCACATTAACTTCTCAGTGCCATCAAGTTTTCCCTAAGGCTTGCAGGAAAGAATTGTGTGTCATAATTTATCTCTCTTTTTTCTTTCACTTTTATTTGAAACTGAGCAATAGATTATTTTTTTCCCCCCTCAGTTTCTATTTTAGCATTATTTAAAAATGAACAGAGTTAAAATGGAAAAAGGGAAGTGCTTTTTTAAATACAATCCATAATTAACCTCTGAACTCTATTTTCTCTTGTAATTGTCACCAGAAGCTTAATAGGATCAAAAAAGGGTAATGGATAATGAGAAAATCTCCTGACATATTAAAGGAGATTAAAAAATACTTGAGGAAAAAAAAGAAAGGATAAAAAGTAACCTGCTTCAGGTTCAAGACAACCCTCAGATGGCTGAACTGGCTTCTCAAAGAGCTTGTCTCTGAAATTCCTGTTCCCCCTTGTCCCCTGGAGCTGATGGACACAGCTCTCAACAAGCCAGGCAATCCTAATTATTCCTAATTAGAGTTTGGTGCAAAAACCTGTGCTCCTGCAGCTGACTTCTTAGTTCACTTCAGATTGAATTCCCCCTCACCACCCTGTTGTTTCAAGATCCTTTATGCACCCATGTGTTTCATTTTGATGGGAGGCTGGATCAGGAGGGGTGACAAAAGGTTTCTCCAAGGGTTCATGTAGGAATAAAGCAAAACAGCAAAGGAAGGATGGAAAAGCATTGCTTGGGAACTTAGGAACCAAATTCTCCATGGCAAAGCCCAGCTGCAGCTAAAACTAGCAGAGAGATGGCAAGAAAGGATTCCAAAGGTGTAGTTTAGGGAAAGAATTACTCCAAGAAGTAGTTTAGGAAAAGAATGTGGCCTAGTGGTAGACTGAAGTTCTCCAAACCCTTTTTTCCTCAGTATTAATGAGCTGCCAGATTTCTCCATGTGCTGCTGCACTTTGGGAAGGAGATGGAGGAGCAGCAGGTTAGAGACTACTCAGAAAACCTGCTCTTAAATCTTCTTAAATTTAACAGATATTGCAGCAACTGAACTGCCAAAAATGGGGTGCTGAGATTTTACTCCTGCACTTCTTCACATACAAGAGAAACATCAGAGGTGGGTATTTTCCTGATGTAATCTGGGTTTACAGAAGCAAAAAGTGCTTAAGTGAGTTGGATTAGTTGGTTGAATTAGATCCTGTGCATGTTTTAAAACTTCTTATAGTTTCTTTCATAGTTACTAACTTGGAAAGACTTTCCTAAGCTACTTGAGTAGCATCACAAAATCTTTTGCATCAACTTGCAATTATTTGATGTATATGTTTTGCTTCCAATTGGAATTTGTTTGACCTGGTCTGTCCACTGCTTCTTGCTTTGCTTGGTTACAAATCCTGCTCTGACTCAGCATCTTATATCTCATTTTTTGAGGAGGTAGGCAAGAGAAGTTTTTAATTCTTTCATGGTTGTGTCTCTTCAGTTTTGTGCCATGATTTTCCATATGTGGACAGCAGATTGGGAAGCAGTGTTAGTATTGCAGTGCTATCAATAAATGCATTTATTTTTCTCAGGTTCATACACTGAAGGAAAGTATTAATATATTTCTTGTGTTTTAATTAGAAACAAATTATAAAGTAACTGAACAAATGATAAATGGAATTAAGATTCATTTAAAGTCACTGCTTTGCTACATCTCCATTCTGTAGCCATCATTTGCACTTTTCCTCCCAGATGTATAATGTGATTTTTAGTGAAATATTTGGTGGGTTTAATTGTTCAGATGCTGAATTACTTCAGATCATTCTATAGAGCTGCTCCATCTCTGCTCTGGATCATTCAGCCTGGTTTTGTCAGCTGTAATTGTTTAAGATTGCATTAGCCTTATTTCAAAATCATATGTTCTGAAGCCCAGTGTCAACCCTGAGGAATTCTTTTAAAGTTACTTGGCTTCCATGGTGTTTTTTGCCTTTTTGTGACTATTTCTAGAGATTCGTGGGCCACTTTTTTATTCACTTAGTGTGCTTTATTAATAATGTATAGTGTTAATTTTTAGATCATATTACCATATGTTTGTGCATAAATCAAATGCCTTTTAAAAGTTTAATACCTTCAGTTATCTTTTTTTTTAACAAAAACTATGGCTTAGTCAAATACTTCAGATTTGATCAATAAGATCTATAAAATCATCACTGGGCTGATGATTTATTGATTAATTGATAAATTAACTATTAATTGATAAACTGATACTGGATTTAATTCTTTTCCCATGATTAATTGGCTTTTAGTCATGCTACTTGCCTTTCTTGATGGTATGTGGACCAGTTGATAGATAAATTTGATAAGAGATGAATCCCCTTGTGTTCTGGCTCAGAGATTAGAGGGGCTAGGGGTGTCTGGACATAGATATGCCAATTAAATGTTTGTGGCTGTAGGTCCAACACCAGATGCATGAACAGCCTGTCTGCTGTAGGTCTGGTTGCACTCAGAAGCAGCAGTCAGATGCATAAATAATGCAGTTTATTTACACTTGCAACATACAGATTCTTTCAGGTTGCAAGTGATAAATGAACTAAGGTGCAGAATCACTAAAGCTCTAAAAGGCAATTGTCATCACAGTTGGAATCTCCCAGGGAAAACACATCACAGATCCTCCCAAAAGGTGTTTTTACACTGGTAAAAACAGAGTGAGAAAACACAGAGCAGGAGGATGATATAATTATTGATTTTGTGCATATTTTCATTTGCATTCAAAGTCAAATCAACCTGCATCTCATTGAAAGTCAGAGCCTGTGTCCTTGACTCAAGGCTAGATTGAGCAGCTGGTAAGAATGGCAACTTCAGGCTTTGTGCTGGCAGAGAAGAAAGCTGAATCTACTTCAAACTGAAAGGGGCAGTGAAAATCAACAGCTGACAACTGAACTAAAGAGGCAGCAGGGAGAAATTCAAATGTGAGCTGCTCTGAGGCATTGTCAGAGCTGGGTGAGAGGCAGCTTGGAGCTGAGGGGGAAGAGGTAATCCCCAGAGACAACTGAATTTGAGCTGCAGTTGTCACACAGGTGGAGAAGGAATGATCTAAGCCAAGAGATCTGCTGCCTTTTCAAGGAAAAAAAAAAAGACCATGGAAGGGAAATCCTTAAAGCCAGAAAAGGCAAAAGAACAGCATGGCAGAAGTCTGGGTTGGCAAGATGAACCAGAGCTCTTGCAGATCTGGAAAGGAAAAGTGAAAGTATGGACAGAGCATGGAATCCCAGGCTCCATTTGGCATTTACACAAAATTAATCTGGCTAAAAATCTCTTGATGAAGGCTTCCTAGCAAGAAAAGTACCAATGACAAGCAGGTCATCTGTGCCCACCAGAATAAGAATAAATCTCTGGTGGTTTAGTCTAGGTGATCCTGCTCTGGCAGGGGAGTTGGACTGGATGATCTTCTAGGTCCCTTCCAAGGCTTTGAAAGAATACCCAGCTATGATAAATGATCTTGGATTCACTAAATCAATGTGTTTTCAATATTTACAAAGTGTCTGGCCTTCAATTCTTTGAACATATGTGCTGATAAATTTAATGTATTGCTCTTTACAAGCTTTGGATATTCTTATGTCATCAAATAATTTCAGCAGATGGTTCATGGATGACCCCAGAATTTCAGTGGATGTGCCAGAGTAGGTTTCTCCTTGCTTTAAACCCACTGAATCAGCTCTTGCCAGGTAAGAAATGGATCTGTGATACTTAATTGTAGTGTCCTGATCAGAAATGTATATATGTGTAGTACCACAGATAATTTTGGTGGGTGGTGTACAGCAAATAGATTCATTTTCTTGACTGAAAGCTATTCTTTTCTCTGTTCCTTTTCAAAGTCGTGTCCTCCTTTCCTGCTTTTTTTACAAATAAAAAGGAAATCTGCCACATTAATTATATTTGCAGATAACGTGACATTTGAAAGGGTTTTGAAAGAATAATAAGTCAAACAGGAGAATAAAAGCAATTGAAAATACCTGCAGAAGACAGACAAGAATTGATTCCACATGGCTGGAAAAAATAAATAGCCCAAACAATGGGAAAACTCAGTGGTAGGAAGAAATTTTACACTAAGCACTGAATGACAGATTTATTTTATGATTGGATTTCTAAAATTATTTTCATACCAGTGCTCTTGCAACTCCAAACAAATAAAGAGCTTATCCTCATAATACAGTGTTGTAACACCATTATATTGCATATAATACATACAGAGAGAAGAGCAGAGTATTCCCAAGAGAAGGAATTTTCTGCCTGAAACCAGACAAGTTGTTCCAAGAGGCAGTTATCAAGTGAATCCATGGTACTTCTTCCAGATCAAAGCACATGAAGGTTCTCTCTGTCACATCAGGAAAAAAAAGTCATGTTTCTTTAGTCCTGGTATGAATTTTGACCATAAAGCTGTTCAGCCTCTCTAAAAGCAAATGGACAGTGAATTATGAGAAGAACTTTTTACTAAGACATGATGTTTACCCTTGAATTGTCAAAATATTTTCTTCTTCTCTGACTTCTGGGGACCTGAAACATTTTGTTTTCAATTCTGGACCAAAAAAGACAGACTTTTTCAGTAAGTAAGGGGGAAAAAAGCTCAAGAATTATCAGAAGAGTTGAAAAATAATTATGGTAAGAGATTTATTGATACTTAGCACCTTAATTAAAGGTACAGCTTTAAAGATTGCTAAACACCCAACATCTATTCATATAATGTGATGGCAGTTTTGCCACAGGTATTTATCTTGTGCAGGACTCAACTTCTAGATTGCCTGTTGCCTAGCAAAGAGAGTCTGGCAGGGTGTAGAGCACCCAAAGACAAGCTGGTTGTGTCTAGTCTATTAAGTGTGCCAGGGGATGGGTTGTGGCAAATGACTTGGCACTGTTTGCATCTGGGTTTTTCCCCTCCCTTGGAGTGGCCTCATCTGTTTCCCAACCTGGATGTTGTGTGGGAGGTGAGTCTTTAGCATAAAGCTGTACTAGAGAAGCCAACAATTCAGCAACATGACCAACTGTGGCAACCTTGGTTTGGTTTGAAATGCTATTTTCTTATGATAGGTGGAGCCTCCAAGCCAGCTGAATTAACTCAGAGCAGATGCAGAGCTGTTTAAAAACACTTAAGACAGCTGGACAGAAACCAATAGATTCATTCACATCTAAGCTTTGCCAAAGTCCTGCTTAAGTTCCCTTGATTAAGTCTTGTTTTTCCTTCTCTAAGGAGAAAAAGAGAGGCCTCTTAGCTATGAACCCTGCACTTGGAGAACTTCCCAGAAGTACAGTAAACCTGGGTCCAGCTTCTTCCTGATTTGAATGGAAGATCTGAACCCCACATCTGCTTCTACTTTGGAGGAAAGAGCTGAAGAGTTCTTTGTCTGAAGGTCATGTTTTAGAGCTGTTCTGCTTTGTATGAAGCAGTCATCCACTGATCCAGAGAAGGTGGGAAGAGAACAATCAGGTGTGTTGATGTATTCAGGGTGGTGAGCCTGCTTAGCTGGACCTGCAGCTAAAACACAGTGATTGATCCCATGGATGTTTGTGGCCATTTGCAATACATAGCAGATCAATAATAAATCATATTTAGGACCATACTTCAGCAGGAGGAGAAGCATCAAAGATGTGAATGTGACAGCTTCCAGTTAGGTGATGATGCAACTGAGTGGCAATGTGGGTGGTTGTCTTCTTCTGCACTGGAAATGGGTGCAGGACATAGAACCATCACTGAAGCTGTGTCCTCTTTGGTACTGATGATTTAGGAGTTTATTTTGTTGGGACACTCTGCATGTTCATCTAAATTCCCATCCATAAAAATATCCATGTATCTTATTCTATACAAATAATCATGGAATAGATTTTCTAACTTGACCTCCACTCATTAATCTAAGAAGATTCTGTCTTTTATTTCACTTATGTAGATGTTTAGCCTAGAGAAAATCAGGATGTTGAAATATGTCTTGTCTTTTGCTCATTAATTCAGTCAGACACATAAAGACTGTAGAGCAATTAGCATATTGATTTAGAGTAAATATAAATTACCCTCATAATATCTTAGGTGAAAGCTTTGGGGAAGAAAAGCTTGATAATAGTGCTAGAAAAATGTTCTGATTTTCCATGGATAGCAATTTTATGGTCAAGGAGTGGGAGTGTGGAGGAGGGTTATACATCAAACACTGACATTCTCTTTCATCTAACAGGTTTCATCTTTCTAACTTCCAACATCAAGAGCTAAAGACAGCCCCTAATGACTGTGATGAAGATATGCCCTCTTACATCAGGGCTGAAAGTTGTGCCTGGTTATTTGAAGGGGAATAATGAAAACCACATAACTGTATTTTGCTTGGTGAAAACTCTCCTTGCATTAACCAACTTGCTGCAGAAGAGTTATGGGGTAATGACATTTTATAGGAGGGCTTTTAAACAGAAAATGAGTGTAAATTACTGAAAATTTATGGGTCATTTCTTCAACCACAGTAGTGTGATTCTGTCCAGATCAAACATTTTGCTAGTGGACTAGGACTTAAATTTTATTATTATTTCTTTTAAGAGGACAAAAGAAATCTGTAAGAAATAGTGTTCTTCTCAGAGATGTAGTCAGCATGACCTCTCTGTTGTAGATTCTCTGTTCAAAAGAAGCATGGGGCAAGGTTCTGAGTGTCCAGAAACTCTTTTTGCTTCAGTGGAATAAACAAAGAGCAGGAAGTATTTTTCCCACTGTATTCCTGCACCTTTTGTTAATTAAAATTAGTCTTAAAGGGTCCTATACATGAGCAATTAAGTCATAAAGTCTAGTCTCTAAATACTTGGATAATTAAAACATCTCACAGCTGCAGCTAGGATGGGATTCCTTGGGGAAAATAAAGCTCAGCTTTGCTTCTTGGTGATTTCCAGGGTTTTCTCTTTCTGAGATGTAAGTCTAAGAGCATAAAGTGTTAATTAGTAGATCTTTTGATCACTGAAGATGGGAATTTAAGAGGAACAGAGTGTCAGACTAAACTGTCTAGCTCAGGCTATGAGTTTCCTAATGGATGCTTGGGTTAGGAGAGCAGTGAACACAGCAGGTATTCCCCTGTTCCATCTTGCATCCTAATCCTGATGCACTGCCCTGCTAAATATAGCTTCACAGCCAATTAAAATAAAATTTTTTGAAGCATAAATAAGGATGTATGCAGAGAAAAAAAAATATATTCTGATTTGTCTACTCAAGTTATGTGTAAACTCCTTTGAAAACTCAATTTGCTTAAGCATCACATGGATCAGGAGCTCTCTTTGGAAGGAAGTTCATGGCAGGACAAACCTACTTGCTAAATATTGTTGCAAACCTAACACAAAGGTTCAAGTTGATTTCCTTTCTCCTGGACTCACACCAGCTTGACTTGATGGGGGACCTGGTGACTGCTCTCTCAGTCCTTCCAGACAGTCTTTCCAATGAGGTGAACACTTGGAAAATGTCACAGAGAGTCATAATACTGGAAATTGCTGGCACTGTGAAACATGTGGCATTTATTAAGGAACATTAAAGAACACCAATAAATGGCTTCTGTGCAGTTTGAGACCTGGCTGCACCAGAGACCAAATATTTAGCACAACATCAAGATATTTGAGGTAAACATGTTTTTATGCAAATAGTTTGGTGGTCAGGTATGAACTGGGGGTAACCTTAGGACTGTTTGCAGTTGGAGATTAGTGTCTGTCAGTGCTGCTCTGCCTTTCCCTCCCTTCCTCAGGCACTAATGCAAACTGTTTTCACAGCATCTGCCAGAGTAACCCTTGGATGGGTGTTTGTAAAAGGCTTTTTGTGCACCTTTTCTGCTGGGTTCAGCCCCAGGCACCAATGCAATGAAAATATTGTTAACACCACCTTGTGGAACAGCAAGTCCTGGGGAGCACATGGTGGAGCTTTATGGTGAGCTGGCTGCCCAGATGGTGCTGGCTTCTTCTTAGATAGTCTAAGAATCTTCTTTTTAGACTAGATGTCAGGAAGAAGTTCTTTATCTTGAGGGTGGTGGATCAGTGGCACAGGCTCCCCAGGGAGGTGGTTGAGGCCCCATCC
>JAOEGS010001146.1:74919-85614 GCA_025447755.1 Corythornis vintsioides | reverse complement strand
CCAGGTGAGGTTGGCCAAGGCTCTGAGCAGCCTGGGCTAGTTGAGGGTGTCCCTGCTCACTGCAGGGGGGCTGCACTGGATGACCTTTGGAGGTCCCTTCCAGCCCTAACCAGTCTATGATTCTTGGTCCTACTGACAGTTGAAATGCTGAAGAGCAGCTTGGAGTGTGTTGCTGAGAGCTGTTTTCTCTTGCTTCACAGAACCTGATGAACACGGGTAGGTAGCAGGTTTAACAACAATGCTGGGGATTCACCATGTTTGCTTGTTATGATTTTCATGAGCTAGTTCCCCCAATTCCTTTTGTAATGAATAGGGAGCAGAAAACACTTGAAAGTGTTGAATTTTGCAACTTGATTTAGCTGTCTTCTCTGGAACACAGGGAAATGTATGCCAGAGATACCTGATTTTCTCCATTTCCACCCTGGAAAGCAACCAGCATGCAACACAAAGAGGCTGTGCTCTGCACCTCTTGCAATCAGCTGACAGAAGCCCACAGAGTTCCTGCAAGTTCCATGCAGTGCTGACAGGACCTCAGAGGAGGGAAGGAACAAAAAAAGCTAGAGAAAAAAAATGAAAGTTTAGCACATAGAGGGAGAAAACCCATTCAGCTGCCTTCAAAATGCGAGATTGAACCAGTTGTCTACTGATGCTGATGGAGAGAGCCCTGGCTTGCCATTGAATTTTCATCTTTTCAGTCCTAGAGCACTGAGAAATGGAACCTGACAGCACAATACAGAGAGTTCTCAGAGGCTTAATGTGTTAGTGTCAAATGAAACAAAACCTGAGATTAGCTTTTTAAAGGATTTTGTCTGCTGCTGATAAGAACTGAAAGGCTTTTATAGAACAGCTCTGTTGAATATGACTTGGGGAGGTGAGAATTGAGGAATAGTGATGCAGTAATCAATTGGATTAATGGCTGGTAGCCATCAAATAGTGCATTTGCCTGCATAATTAGTACTTGAGTTACAGGGACTCAAAATAATTGCCTGAGGCTGCAGATCATGCCTTAGAGATGGATAAAAAATAGATTTCTAAGGCCTAGAAAAACTGAAAATTGTAATAATAATGACTAAATTCTAGGTTGGCTGGTCCTTTGTTTCAATTTTTTTGAACTGCTTCACTTAATGTTATGTAACAAAATACTCATTTAGCCAGAAGAAGTGTGTTATATAGAAAAAACCTTTCAACTGGAGTGATGAAGGACCAAGGGCTGGCTGACTTTGCCTATAAAATAAAACAACTCCTCTAAGAGTTGTGCATCTTGCATACTGCAAGATAAAATGGCCACAAGTTGCACCAAGGGAAGTTCAGATTAGAGATTAGGAAGAATTCCTTTACTGAAAAAGCAGTTCTACAGTGGAACAGGTTGTCCAGGGAAGTGGGGGAGTCACCATCTCTGGAGGTGCTCAAAAAATGGGTAGGTGTGGCACTTCAGGTCTGGGTCTAGGGGTCATGGAGGTGTTGGGCTTGAGTTTGATGATCTTGGAGGGCATTTCTGACCTTAATTCTATGTGGATTGGTGCCTGATGACACAGTGCCAGGCTGCTGAGCAGATGGCTTTCCAGATGGCCTTGAATTGGAGAACTCTGTCTTTTTGGAAGGTGGACTTTTCAGTACTACTTGTATGGTTTGAGAAGCCCCTGAGGAAACCATTTGCAATTCTACTATTGCTTCTAAAATACCTGTGTGCTTCCAAAAATGCCAGCTGCTCTGGAGACCCAGATCTGGGATGTTTTTACCTAAGTGTGGGAGAACAAGTCCATTTAATTTCAGAATTGGCTCATTTTTCAGAGTTCTTCTGGTAAAACTGGGATATTTTGTAGAGGTTGCTATCTGGCTTAAGTAGTTAACAGATGATGCCATTTACAAAAGTCATAAAAGCTTAACCTGGGAAAATACCACAGTGAATAAAAATAATCTTTATTGCATTTAATTTTCATTTGATATTTGCTTTTCTTTCTTTAACCTTTATTTATCCTGTAGTCCAGAGCTTCCAATCTAGTTTACACTTAATTAAATACTTAAAGCAGGAGTCACTATGAGGGTGTCTCACAATGTTAACTGTCAAACAAGGTAAAATGTTTTAATAGGACACTTTAATTTAGCAGGTAACACGAGGGAGCTAAGCTACCACACACAACTTGCTTGTTCTTCTGAGTACTTGTGTGTGAAGACTTCTGAGCACCTGATTTCTGAGGGTTTATCTGCAGCAAAGCCCCAGCCTTAATACTGATTTCCATGAGAAAATGTTTGTATGTGAATAAAAGGAGTAAATTAACTCCCATTTTCTGGGTGGCAGGAGGATGCAGGAGCAAAGCTGTGAGTGTTGCCCAAGTTAAGCTCTAAATTCACAGCCTCTTCCCCCTTGTACACCCCCTGGGTGTTGATAGCCTTTGCTAATTTAGCCTGATTTTCTTCTCCCAAAGAGATGAGCTTTCCATCTTGTCACTCTCACTGTCTATTCATCTGTTTGTTTTCTTGGGAGGAAAATGTTATTTCACATGCCTCACGTTGGTTATTTCCTCTAACAAGCAACTGTCACTCAGATACTAGTTGAAAGGGACAAGCTGTCCCAGGAAAACACAGCTCCTCCTGAATATTTCTGTTCAGACTTCTGGCTGTGCTGTCACTGAGGGAGCCTGGAACTGCTTGGGAGATGAATTTGGAGAGAAGGATTCCAAAACAGAGCTAGGGAGCTGGCACCCAGCTCAGCTGACAACACTTAGCTCCTTTTTTAGCACAGCAGAAGCCCCATCTGCATCCAAATTTGAAGTATACACATACTATACACTTGCTGCTCTAGCAAGTTTGATGTGAATGTGGAGTAACCATGAAAACTCAGTTTGCAAATATTTATTTCTATAGCAAAACTTAAACTACCTTAGTCCAACATAATGGAGTCAGAAAACCACTTGAAGGTGGTGGTGGTAGAGGGAAATCAAGGCAAAAAAAAAGTAGTTCTTTTCCTCTAGAACAGAAGGGCTGTGTATACTTGGAGCTTCTCAGGTATATCTGGGGAAAGTATTATTGAGAAGGTTCTTAGGTTTAAAGCACCTCATTTGCACAGAACTTAATTATCCATTGGAATCTGGTCAAAAAAGCAGAGAATTTTGGAAGGCTGACAGAAAAAAGTAGCAACAGGGATGATAAAAGTTGAAGCATAAGCCAAGGAACAAGAGGAACATAAAGAGGATGCCAGAGATGCAGATAGGACATTAGCAAAGTTGTAAATGGATCAGAAATTGGGATGAACTTTAGGGGAGTGTAAATAAAATTTAGTGGGCTGTTCTTGTCTTCCTTCCTTCCTTCCTGGGCATTTCCAGAGGTGGTGAGCCTCCAATTGGGGATGGGACCAAGCTCTGAGATTGCTCTTCATCCTGGAAGAAGATAGAAATTGGTCCCAGGAAGGGAATAATTTTTCTCCTCCATGATACTGAATTTCAGGTTTAATCTCCAGTAATAAATGTTTCCTTCTCTGTCTTCCCACCTCTTTCTTCTTTTCTTGGCAATCTTCTGAGAGGTCTTCATCTTGTGTATCTGAGTCTCACAATACAAGAAAGACCAATGACTTTGTGGGGTGTTGGAGCATAATGAAAAGGATTATTATGGGCTGCTGCTGTTGTTTCTCTGGTAATAAAAAATTAGCTATTTGAAGCAAAGGACATTGTATGGAGTTTCACTCTGTGACAAAGTTATCAAGGAGAAATAATGCAGCAGACAATGATTATTTCATAACTCATACAGAAGGCTGTGATTAAATCTCATGATATGATTTATTGAATTCTGAGAAGCAAAAAAAAAAAAATAAGGCAAAGTACTAGAATAAGAAACACTGAATGGGTGATGATTTACAGACAATAAGCAACTGCATCTGTGCTTCTGCCTCAGGTGTCAGACTTGGTCATCTTGCAGACATGTACTCTTCAGCAGCATTAAAGAGAAAATTAAAAGTCATTTCCATTTTTTTTCAGCATTTAAAGAAGCTTATGAGTCACACTGTGTTTACTTCATCAGGGAGCCTGACATTTCAAAGGATGTGTTTAGTAAGAGTGGTTGCATAGAGGAAGAAAGTCCATTTTTCTTAACTACCCTTATTTTATATGTTAAGTACCAGCAATATGTTAATATCCACGCTGGAGATGAGGTCTGATTTTCTTCTCAGTCACATCCATGCTAATTAGAGGTAATTCTAGTGGTGAAGTGACAGGGAGCTTGAGCTTTCCCTTCACACATTGTTGCTGCCATTGGCAACAGCCACATTTTGATGCACTTACATTAAATGGAACCTTCAAGCATTATGACATACCAAGAAAATATTTGATTTAGCATTGAAGGACTGTAGATTTTGCCCTATTTTTTTTTATAAACCTAAAGTAAATATCTGTGGAAAGACTAGCTACAAAACACAATTGCAGTCGTTTTTGTGGCTTGGCAATAAGTGATGCTAATCCTGACTTTTTTTTTCAGGCTGACATTTTACTACAATAAAGGGGATATTTCCTTCTACTTTACAGATTTAGGTGGCACATTTGTAAAGAATTTCTTATTTTTTTTAATTACATCAGCCACAAGGGCTGCAGGACCCTTTTAGAAGCTTAAGTTTGCTATCTTCTGAAGAAAATTAGATTTCTCCTTTTTCTTTCTTTTTGTCTTATTTTTTTCTCCCCATGAAGAAAGAGACCACATACTTTAACCAGGTTGACTTCAATTTAGTGCAAGATCAAATTCTATCTATCACACTAGGGTGAGACAGGGGTGCTGTTGGGTACATGATGCAAAAAAATAGCCATGTGAAAAGAAAAAGTATATCCTTTTGAGCAGGGTTTGTTTTGTTGTCTCAGTGGTTTCATTGGGTCAGAACAAAGGAGATATTTCTGACATTCACAGGAACTATTTTGAGTGACCTAATTAAACAAAAGAAACCAAACCTTAATCTACTGCTCCTGTTAGGCCTACACACCTGAGCATCCAGCTCTTGTGCTCATTTTCAGCTTCCACATGTGCCAAATTGATCACCTAATTTTAATATACATTATGTCTGTCCACACTTTAAGTAATTTTTTTTCCCCCCAGAGCTTGTAGTGATTTTTTACCTAGTTAATGTTACTACTCCAGCCAAGTATCTGCTGAGAAGCAGAAAAGACCCTGCCTATCTCTGCCTATCTCTTCCACTCTTAGATTTCTTGGTCATTTCTAACAATGAATAACTTTCTAAACATTCATACTCTCATCTTTCCCATCCCTATGTAGATATTACATAGTTTGCATCATGTGCTTTTTAGGATGAGTGGAAATGTGCATAGAGGAGAGAGCAGGGAGCTTTGGTGGATGGGTGGTAGACCTTGGTGGGTGTAAGGATTGATCTTCCAGGGACAGATTTTGTTGTGGAAAATAATTCCTTTTTAGGTTTTGTCTGGAATAATAGGTGAGAATAAAACCATTCTCACCTGAAGCATAACAAAGAAACTGAAAAGTTCAACTTGGGAAAACTTCATGGAGTGGAGTTGAGCCCTTAACACACCTGGGAGAGCAGGTGAACCACTTGTCAATAAACATTTCCCACTGGACTTAAGGAAGGAGTTTTAAACTAGCTGGAAACTGCCATGGTACATCAAGATAGATTTTAGAACTTGAGGGCAGACTGATGTTTGTGTTCTTGTGACAGCTTGAGATTCAGCCTGCAATCCTGCTTTTCCTGCATGGTGTAGATGAAGCTGTGATGTCTGCACCAGGGGTTGTTCCAGGAGAACTATTGAGAGAACCAGATCTCTAGTGAAATGCCTCCATGATTCTGTGCAGATCAAGCTTTGGAAAGATTTTTAACTGTATTTTTCAGGTTTGGTTTTTCTTTTCTGTGCTACTTGTTCTGCCTGCTCAGTGCTGGCAGCCTAGCTTGGTTTTTTTTGCTTTGCCATGTCATGGTTCCAGCAGAAGAAAAAAAAGCACTACAAGAGTTAGCAATAACATATAGCTCAGGAATGGAATGGCAAGCATAAGAGCAATTCCTTTTTAGCTGTCAAAACACAGAATATGGATCACACAGCTGAGTGGTTGTATTTTTTAGAACTATTTTACAGTGTAGCACAGAGAATTGTATGGCTGCCTGTTAAAAATTCATGCCTTAATTAGAAAAGCATAATGCTTTGGTATTTTGGTTTAAATTGCAAGGAAACTTGAGTAAAGATTGAAGTCTGATTCCTCTTTTCTGGGGCTAAATAAGTACAGCCTAAAATCAGAAAATTGAGGAGTTCCAGGCAGAATTGGAGGTGCTAAAAGCAGATCTGTAAGATATAAAGTAACCCTGAGTGAGTAGGATTTGTTGGGTAGCAGTGAGAGGACAGCTGTTGGACACTGCCTTTGGTAGTGTTATGGTGGGGTTTTTTATGGGAATCCAACAGTAGATTAGTCTTCAAACAAAGAAAACACAAAAATTATCTCTCACTAAACAAAATAGGACTTGTCAGGGACCACAAAACTAAGGAAAAGTACAGTCATAACTCTTCTTAAATAGCTTTCACTTCTAAAGATTTAGGGATATCTTAATGTCCTTGAACCACAGGGAGAGAATTCATTCTTTTCCCCAAATTTCTGTTCCCTGGGATTGCATAATTGTGATTCTTTCCTTCTTGGCTGCCTCAGTGTACCAGTTACAGCAAGCTGAACCTCTGATGCATTACCTTGCTGCTTTTTTTTTCCCTGAGCTGAATACATCAGTGTTATCTCAGCAGTCCCAAATGTGAGCCAGGCTCTTTTTCTTTTTTTTTTTTTTTTTTTTTTTAAGTGGTGCCTTTCTGATATTGTGACAAACAGTCTGTAAAAAAATGTAGAACAGATAAAAGAAAATTAAATTATTTACAGATAAGCTTGCTTCACCCTTTGCTGTTTTACCAGAACAAAGAAAATTGCTTTGTGAGTTTGAGAAAGTATGCACGTTGTTTGGTTCCTGAAAAGTAGAATTTTAGATGAAGTAGAAATCACTGCATTAAGGACACATCACTGCAAGAAAAACGGGATCTGCACCATGTCATTTCCAAACCCAGCTCTTCATTAGCAGTGACTGTTAATTACTCAGAGCCCAGGAGTCTGACCAAGACCTTTTCATTTGGTGTGTTGCTAATCAGTTTGGCATCAAGTGTCTGCATTGCCTGGCACAGCTCCAGATTGCCTGTCCTGCTTTCTTGCCCAAATCTTCCTTTTCCAGCCAAGCTGCAGGAAATAAAAAGTAGTTAACAAGCAGCATTCATATAATCTAGATTTTTAGATGTTCCCAGTTCATCTGTTAATCCAGGTCCTGTTACAGAACTGGTGTGAACTGTCCTTAGTTACTCTGTTCTGGAGGCAACTATCTCAAGGCTGAGCTGAATAGGTCACTTATGTTTTCCTCACTCTGTGAAAAGGCAGCCCAGCCAAAATAGCCCTGAAATGGTTCAGATTAACTCAACTGCCCATGCACCGCAGGAGATGTAGAGCAATTAAATGATCCATTAATAGATTTAGGTTGTAATTAAAAACTTACTTGACCATGACTATGTTTCTATGTCTTAATAACTAATTAGCATAGCTTAGCTTAAGAAGCTGAGCCCTGGGATGCTTTGGTGGTGATGGGGCTTTCTGACCCTGATAGAGACATCAGTGTTGCTCCTGGACATTAGGAATGCTGCTGTTTTTTCTTGACTTGTGTCCCATGCCCTACCCACTGTTGCCTGCTGGTTTCTTGTCTTTCTTGGCCAACAATCTGAACTCATTGCAGCATCTTCATGGGGCAGCAGAAGGAACAATCTCTTTTTCTAGAGCATGACAGACTTAGGCAGAGCTGGACCAAACACTGCCTCTAATGACCCACTGATGCTTGTGTATTTAGAGGTAGAATTTCTTCCAGCTCTGTTTCACAACCTGTGGCTTCCCACCACAAACACCATCCTGTGTTGATGAGCTCTCAGGATTTCAAAGCCAGTTGACTTCTTGGTTTCACTTTATCTGCTGCTTTGTACTTCTGAAGCTCTCCAGGGCTTGGTATCACTTGTTGTCACTGATGTCAGATGTCAAAGGCTGCCTTGTTTTCCATTTTCTGTTGCAGAAAATGTCAGTGTGGGAGAACCTGTGCTTCCCTGGGGCTGGTGTGCAATTTACAGCAGTCTAACCAATGGTAGTCTACTTTCAACAGAAAATGAGTGCTTGATGAGCTGTTGACAGCAAATAATTTATTCATTGAAGTTAGCTCTTTTATGTTTCCTGGTTGCCAGTAAAAAGATAATGACAGTATAATCCAGAACTGTATGTGTTGCTCATATGCAAATCAGTAAAAGAGGATTTTACGTGGATAAACAACAACTCAGAGACTGAGCTGACCATGAACTCTACAGTGCAGGGCTGTTAACTGGTTTAATATTCTCAATTATTGTGTTTTATACTAGAGACACTGGTAACTTGCATTCTTTTCACAAGGGAATAAGAGTTAGTTTTAGGAATAGGGCCTGATGCAGGTAGATGTAGCTGGAGAATCATCAAAGAGATGCTGCAATACCAGCAATTGCTAAATGAACATTCAGATGTCAAGTTTCCTTTGAAATAAATCTAAAATAGGCTTCTATTTTCTGGGACTCTGCAGAGAGATTTCCATACAGCAGGTCAAACAATGGCAAGTTTGGATGTGATTTGGAATGATCAGTGGTAAAATCAGCCTGGAGGGTCCAGTTAGGCTTAGGATCTGCAGGATGACTGTTGATCAGTGCAATACAAAAGATGGGCTTTGCTCCAGTGAGTTCAGTCTTATCCTCTGATCTTTTGCAAAGTTCTTGATGAACTTTTCATCCCTTTGCATTAAAAAAAAAAAAAAGAGGAAAATCAACTTCAGTGCCACAGGATGAGTTTTGCATGTAAACTAATAGCTCATGTGCCATTTTGTTATCAAATCAATGACTGCTGCTTTGATATTTCTCATGCTGCTGTTGTATATATTTAATATTATCATGCTGTGAAATGTGCATATGGCAGGAAATTTAATGACCAAGATTTCTCCAAAGAACACTTTAGAAATGCAGTCTGAAATCATTTTGCTGCTCCTGGCTTAAGAAGAAGGGACAAACTTTTTTTTGTTTCATAGAAGATTAATGTGTAGTCAGAAGGAAGCAAATGCTTATATTTGGATCATCCTTCACAAACAAAAGGCTGACTTTGTTGCACAGTGATTGCCTTTGCTTGATAAATAGTTCCTGGCTGAAATGGAATACGTAAATATTTAGAGACATAAATAACTCAGTCATGGTAATGACTTGTAGACAATGATACAGCAATGCCATTATGGAAATTTCTGTTCAGCATCACAAACAGAAGCTAAACTGTCTAACATGGGAGGGTGTTTCTGTGTGAGGATTCCAGGAAGCAAAAGTTTTTATGTGTGTGCTGCAGAGCAGCCTAAATCTCCACAAAAAACTGTGGACAAAATAAACCCAGAGGTGGGTATCCAAATAATGAAGTGGGGCTGACAATGAGACTAATTCCATGGTAATCAACTGCTGGAAACAAGATGAAGAAGACACAGAGTCATTTTGTGCTGTTGCTGTGAAAAGGCCAGGGTTGGCCCAGCAAAAAGAAAGATGTCCCTTAGGGACAGAGATCAGAGGTATCACAGGGTCCTGCACGCAAATGCAATCCCTCGTGCATAAGAAATGAAGAGAACTGGGGACAAAGAGTGTTCAAAAATTCTAATTTCAGATTATTTATGGATAATCTGTGAATTGGCTGTATGATGACCCTGCTTTCTCACATTCCTTAACTTCTGGGCCTTGTCAGAACGTTTTTAGCACAGGTTTTGTTTATTTCTTGATGTTTTGGGGTGGAAATGTATGCAGTGTCTTTAAGTGCACGTTACCATCTGGAAACAGGGATGGGAGCCAAAGAAATCCAGCTGGCTCTCTTCAAAACTCCAGCCAGGGCTTTTCAAACCACATCAAGATTACTTATTTATAGTTGAACATTGTGAAGAAGATGTAACCTGAGGAATTATGAACTTTAGATTAAAATATATAGTTTCTCCAGGGATACTGGAATTAAAGTGGCCACTCCACCCAGTGAACAAACTCTATCTGTGGGGTTCAAGGAAATATTACTGATCAAGTGGGACCTCCAAAGATGTTCTTGGGATTTATTTTCTTATTTCCAAGATTCACTGAGGAGTCTTTTCTTGTCCACAACCCTTTTCCCTCCACTTCTCAATGAAAACTAACAGGAAGCTCCACTGATACAACATCTTCCTGAAGAAAACAGAATTTGTTGGTTTGTTTGTTTGGGTTTTTTTCTGAGAATGATATTGACAGAACATGTGAAGTGCCTTAAAAAAAACCCAATTATTTTATTAAATACACTAGGTAAAAGACAAGAGGAAGAAAACAGAATTGATCTCAGCTCATTGTCAAATAATGTCTGTGTTGTTTGCCAGAAACTGTTTGGGAAATCCAGTAGCCAAAGAAAATGTAAATTATATATCTGCTTGAAATGGGTCACCCTGATGGCTTTTGACTTACCAGAGCTCAGGCATTTTCTACTCTGCACTGGTGAGGCCCCACCTGGAATACTGTGTCCAGTGCTGGGCACCCCAGTTCCAGAGGAACAAAGAGCTACTGGAGAGAGTCCAGTGCAGGGCAGCAAGATGCTGCAGGGAGTGGAGATCTCCCTGCTGAGGAGAGGCTGAGAGAG
>JAOEGS010001146.1:40428-58907 GCA_025447755.1 Corythornis vintsioides | reverse complement strand
AAGTCACCCAGGAACAGATCCAGGCGGGTCTTAAGTGTCTCCAGAGATGGAGACTCCACAACCTCCCTGGGCAGCACGTTTAGTGTTAAGGGTGAGGATCAGGAGGATGGAGCCAGGCTCTGCTCAGTGACATCCAATGATAGGACAAGGGGCAATGGGTGCAGCTGGAACAGGGGAGATTCCACATAAATATGAGAAAAAAACCTCTTCACAGTGAGGGTGACAGAGCCTGGAACAGGCTGCCCAGGGGGGTTGTGGAGTCTTGGATGTCTGGTCTGAATTTGCACAGTTGTTTAAGGGAACATGGAAATCCAAGCTCAAAATAAACTCCGTGGAGTTCTTCTAAAACTTGATATCAGATGCAATAATTGTGCTCTTTGCCATCTCTTCTCTCTGCTGCCATCTTTTCAGGTTTTCTTTTGGAGGATTATTCTAGGGATATTGACTGTTTGTGTCTGTATAGTGTTGCTGTCTGCTATTTAGCCTTTTTTTTTCCTCAAAAAAATAGCATCTCAGAAAGTCCTTATGGACTGAAACAACTTGATGTCCTCTTGAGGAAGGTAATGTTCAAAACTGCAGCATTCTACAACTAACCCCCGAATGTTATCAAGTTGAGAATTGATTCAGCATCACTGGTGTCTTTGGCAGCATCCAGGGAGCAAAGGCCAAGTGGTTTGTGTAGCTGGAAGTTTATAATTGGATCCAGCCAGGCACAGAATACATCTATTGACTAGCAAAAAAAAAAAAAAGAGAAAACCCAAAGAAAGATCAACAGGCAGCTCTCTGGTTGGCACAAGTCAGTGTAATTTCATAAAACCATCAATTACACTCTTTCCCTGAGAACCTGACTCATTTTTACCCTTAGTCAATGTGAAGGAGCAAAGCTGATAGCAAAGCAAAAAGAACTTTCTGCCCTGAAAGCTTTTCTTGAGAACTGACTGAAATTTTCATGCTGTCAGGCACATTTTTGGGGTAAAATATTAGTTCACATTTCATCAAATCTGAAGCTTGTTAAAGCTCCACCAGCTTCAGCAGGAAAAAGCACTGCTGGAATGGGTAGTGATGAAGGATGGAGTCTAGGCAACAATGAAACTATGATTTGGAAAGTGGGAGATGCACTGGGCTTGATTTCTCTTAGATACATTTAATCAATAAGGTGAAATCACGAGCTGTGAATTTTTTCTCAGGTTGCTTTAATTCCCTTTTAGTTCCATTTCCAGAATTATTCTTTTCAGAATGTTTTCCTCTTCTTTATTATATCTGTTTTAAACCTTTTGTGCTGGGGCGCACCTGTTTGCAGTCTACTTCATGTCTCTGTCTCATAAAAAATATCTGTAACAGGGACATTTGCTAACACATCAAATTACCACGTGCAGAAGGCTTGGTTGAAAACCTGAAATTAACATAACAACGTAGAGATGGCCTTCAATAAAGAGCAATAAAAGAGGTTGCAGTTCAAAAATAATTGATGGCTGGAAGTGTTGTCCTTGGCAACACACCTCCACGTTCTGGCTGGGGAATGTGTTACTGTTTTATCTGCTGGAAGAGAAAAAAAAAGAGAGTATTTAATGAAAATAAAAGACCAAATATATTATTATAAAGGTAAGAGAAAAGAATCTGGTTGACATAGTATTTCTCTGTGTTAATCCTTATCAAGAGTTTTCACAGAAATATGTGGTGTATTTTCACTCTGTACAGGAGATGTGAGGCAAGAGGATCAAAAATTGGGTCTTTAAATAACATCCCAGAGACAAATGAAACTATGTGGATTAAGGTTCTTCTGAAGCTGACTTTGTAGGACTGAAATGACACCAGAACCAGGAAAAGGGAATGTGATCACCAGCCCCATTCCCACAGTCATTCCATATGATCCCTCTTCAGCATTCACGTGTCTATCATGCTACAAATCCTTCTTTCCAGCATATCAGGGATTACTCTGCACTTCTTCTGTCCTAAAATTAGTATCTTGTTCCTTTTGCACCAGTCAGACCAGACTCTCCATGCTTTAGCATTCAGGAAACTACGTGTGTTCACAATCTGTTTATAGTATCCATTAATCTGTTTATATTATCTATTTATTTATTTATTCCTCTGACAGTATTACCCTTGAATAGAAACAACTCTTCTCCTCCTGTATTTATGAGAATGATCATCATCCCCTATTGTGTTTTGAGACAGAAAAAACCTGTGTCCACTGGTCTCCTTTCATGTGACCAACTCATTGTACCCCCTAAACTTTCTAGTAGCTTTTTTTTTCACACTAGTCCAAGTTAGAGAAACAGCATCATACTTGTAAATTCTGGGTTGAATGGTAGTTTTGATTAATTGCCTCATTGAATTCTGAAATGAATATATGCATTGAAAGGAAAAAGAATTCACAACTTGCTGGAAAATGCTTAATTACAAAGAAAGCTCTCCAAAAAACAATCATAGAGGGACTTCTTTAATCTATATTGGAAAGTTTAGAGGAAAAATCAGAGAGAGACCCCTCTGATCTCTACTGGAAAGTTTAGAGGAACTGTAGATCAGCAAAGGTTGAAAAACACCATAAAAAGGACAGGTTTTGGGAAGTGCATCCCTTGCTTATAGCCTGAGTAATTGTGTTTTTATTCTTTTTTATTATATGCTTAATGATTTTGAAATGATTTTGATTTTTTCTAGGCTGACATGTCATCTGTTGTACTAATGAAGACAATCAAGAAGCCAAGATGTCTCTGAAGCACCAATCAGCAGGAGGTGTAAAATAATGCCATAGACTTTCAAAAGCTTCAAAACCTACACTCTAAACTAGATACCAAGAGTCTAGAAGCTCCCAGGGATTTGCAGCCCCCTCAACTGCTACTCACTGACAGGATCCCCATGTGGATCCAGGGTCAGATCTACCTGGAAATGAGCCATTTACATGGAATTTAACTCTGTTGAGCTGAAATAAAGCTGCCTGCTTAAGAAACACTGACATTCTCTGTAGCAGGATTAGTGTGAGGACATCCTTTTAGTGATTTTGACCTGTTGAAACTTTCCCTCTGTTGGAGAGTTGCTTGTCCTGGCTTTAAAAGCAAGCAAATGTGTCCATACCTGTAAAGCAGCATATCTCCAGATCATGAATGGAAACCAGAAGGTTTGTAGAGCAAGAAAATCTCTTTTTATCTGAAGTGGTTTTGGAAGAGCTGGCTAATGATTTTTTTGGTTGAAAGTCAAGCCTCAGTATGATGCATTTTCAGAACATCTTCAGTGCTCTTCTTTTGCCTGCTGGTAGTTTCTGCTCATGCTTTCCTGGATGTAAGGATGTGTCTGCACCAAGAAGCACAGGCTGTTAGCAGTTTCAGCTGAAGTAACTGCTTAGCAAATGTCACTCATGTCTCTGTTATTTGTAGCTGTTACACTTCAGCTGATAGTAGAAATGCACTGATGTAAAATCTCCCCTTACTACCTCCTGCAAGCCAAAAGAATTTTATCATTATCTGCAGAAGTTCATTTATTAGCACTGTTAACCTTTAAATAAAACTTCCATTACTGCCATCAGTCACATTCTTGGGCTTTCCTAACCTGCTGAAGCTTATCATGTGTTCCTCCAGCTTTCATATCAGCCTCTGTCTGTGCTGGAGAGCTAAAAACCCAGCACTGTACCCAGGGCTCAGCCAGCACAAGTTGCCTGGGCAACCAAGATACAGGAATTGGATGTGTGGATAGTGGCAGGAAAAAAAAAAACCTTTAATGAGAGAAATTAATAAAATTAAAACTACTTCTTTATAAATATTTTGCCATTTGTTAAACTGCTTGTTGAGTATCCCAGGGTGGGTCTGTGCTGATGTTTGAGGTGTTAAGTCTCATCTACTGAGGGGGTCTCGTCCTGGGGACCCTGGACCTGGGGTTAGGAATTCCTCTTTTCAGAGGGGGACAGAAGTGCTCTGTGTCTTGTCTCCCTCTCTCCTTGTTAAAGCACTTCTAACATCGATGGACAACCTATTCCATGTAGATTAATGAAGCTTACATGGGAAGTGTGGAATTTGACAGACTACTCAGCCTTGTCTGTGGAAGTTTTACACTGTAAAAAGCAAAATTCAGCTCTCAGTCCTGTAGACTTCTATTTCTTACCTCTTTAAATGAGCTGTTTTGCCAAATTCAAATCCCATTTATAAATTGGAAAGAAAAAAAAGTTCTTAAAAGCAGAAAGAGTCTTTAAAAATTTTCCCCAGTTAGATCCATTTCTAAAAGTATTTTGAAGAGGATAAGTGTTATGTAATGTGAGGTCTAAATAGCATTCCCTTGTTCATAAAGCTCTTATTTGAATAAGGCATTTTGTTAACTTTAATAAGCATATTAGAGGAGCTCACCAGCCTCAGTTGGAGCTACATGAATCCTGCTGTAACTATCCAGAAGAGCACATTAACTTTAGGTACATTATACACTCAAAGAAATGGTCAGAGGAACATTATGCAGATAGTGGAGTCAAACAGCAGTGGAAAACACTGAGAACAAAACTGCCTGTGCAATCTCAGTGCAGGTCTTGATGAATAGGCTTCCTTTTATGTGCTTTAGTCACATATAATACATAAAGATACTTCTCCCTCAGGTTCCTGCTTGAATCTGGGCAGAAGATAGGCAGTGCTCAGTCAGTAAGCTTCAATTTTTCCTCATTATTAACAATTGAATCTGTATTGGAAAGTAAAAGAATTCTTTTTGAAAGACATTATTTACTTGTACATCTCCTGCAGTAATATCATCCCCTTATTTTACTGTAGCAGACAAGTTTACTGGGCTGGCTTTCCCTTAGTTGCTTTGTGAGCAAAAGAAAAACTCTCCTCTTTTTCATCATACACCTTCTATCATCTAACACACAAGCAGAGGAGTCAGCAGAAAGAACCCTCTCTGTGCTTGATAGAGCATGATGGGGGTGAAAAGGTAGCAAGAGAAATGACACACTGTTGGACTCTCAACAACAAAAAGAGAGAAAAACCTGCATGATTTCACAGCCCAGACTCACTCCTGTCTCAGCTTTACCTCTGCATTGCACCATGAGTCCTACTCCCCTCCTTGCAGGAGTTTGTGCATCAAAGCCCCTTTTTCAGCTGTACTGTTGAGGTTTGGGTTTTTTTTAAACCCTCAACTGTTTTACAATAGAGTATCTCTCCTTTTTTCATTACTTTTGGCATCTCCACTATCTGTATTCCAGACCTACTTTCTCATTTGGTATCTCCATGTGGTACAACTGACTTTTTCTCCTAAAGTATCCAGTGTCATGGGTTAGGGTCAGGACAGCCCCCAGACTGATAACAGATGCTCTGTTAACCCCCTCCCTCCCAAAAGGGGAATAGAAAGGGAATAAAAGAGATTTCGTGATTAAAAAAGGAAACTAGAACAGCTTGAATGAAAATGAAAATAATAATAATGGTATCTATACAAATCTATACAAAACCAGCACCAAACCAACCCCCTGATGGTAATTCCATCACCATCACTGGTGCTGTGGAGTTGGCACAGGGAGAGTCCCAGCCTGGGCCCTGCAGCAGAGGGGAGCTGTGTTCAGGAGCTGGATTCTGGCACTGGGGTCAGGAACACACTGAGTGGGATGGAAGGCAGAATGGACAGAGTCCTGCTGGGTGCTCTGAGGGGGAGAACCCCCAAGAGAGGAAGAAAAACAACAACACCCTGAGCTGAGAGCCCAGCTGGGCCTAGCCTAGCCTCTTATATACTAGCTATGCCATCATGGGCTGGAATACCTTGTTGGTCAGTTTGGGGTCCCCTGTCCTGTCCCTCCCTCCCTGCAGGTGCAGCCTTTTCACTAAAACCATACAAAGTTGTGTTTAGAAACTTGCATAAGCCACCTTTAGCTTCTAGCACTGCTGTAAGTCTGGTTTTAAAGGTAATGAGAAAATAAGAATTGTACAACCTGTAACAAGAGCTCTGTCCTGGTCACTAATGGGACAGGAGGAAGCAAAGAGCTCAAAACAAAGAGGTGATGCCAGGAGGTGAACAGCCTTTTTCAGCAAGGATTTGTTTGCAGAGAGTAGAAGGAATTCAGAAAATGCTTTTTAGAGCTTGTCCAGGATGTACTTTTTGCCTCTCTTGCCAACTTTCATTTTCCTCTTAGCTTATGTCAACAATTTGACTTGGGAGTGTTGTGTTCCCTCTGTCCCCTGTTGAATGGTTTCTTAGATTTTAATAATAATAACAATCATCATCATCATCTAAGAGAGGTGCTTGATGTCATCTATTGCTCAGGAAACATTGAATGAGTTCCCTATAATTCTTACATGTCTGGAAAACACTTTTTTTTTTCTTCAGGCTACTATGGGTAACAATATAAAAGAAAAAACAAGTCTCCTAACTGTTCTCTTGTAGCATCCTTAAGAAAAAGTTTATTTTAAAACAGAATTTGGGTTTTTCACAAGGTATTGAATAACTTTTTGCCAAATGTACCAGGACTTCAGCCCAGAAGGCAACCAAAAGGGTATTGTCAGCAGCTGGAGGGATGTGTTTGGCATTTGGGGTACTACTTTGGTTTCTCTAGTATTAAATTCACTACATCCTCAAACACACTATCGGGGTTTTCTTGCAGCTGGAATGACTCTGTTAAGCTGTGAGTCACGCTTGAACCCTATTGCCTTGCAAGGCAGCACAGTGTGAATGGTGAGAACAGGGAGAGCCTGGATGTGCCTGGGGTGAGCCTGTGAACAGCTAAATGCAAATGAAATTACCTCTTTAGAAGAGAATAATTTGCACCTGAAGAGGAACAGATCATTAAAGCCACAGGACTGATGAGCACAACACGATCCTTAAATACTTTGTGCTGAGGTCCAGGAGCCATGATGCAAATTTAGGAGGAGCAGACAAGAAAGTCCAACCATTTGCTGTCTCTCCACATCTACTGACCTGAAGGTGGGTGACACAGCAAACAATTGCCAAGCTCTGTGGAAAATGGGTCGAAATGCTGAGTGGGTGTCCGTAGTTTTCACTGTGCTCTAGACTACTTAGATTTTTCCCTTTTCTAAGCTACTTCTCAAGGCTTATGTAAAAGTATACTCTATATTTGCCATTTTGAGGGGTTAGTGAAGTATCTAGTTAGTGAAGGAGCTGGGAGTGTGGAGTGTGAGGAAGAGGAGGCTGAGAGGAGCCCTCATCACTACAACTATATGAAAGGACGTTGCAGAGAGGCTGGTGCTGGGCTCTGTTCACAGGTCACTAGTGACAGAACCAGAGAGGATGGATTCCAGCTGCTCCAGGGGAGAGGCAGACTGGACACGGGGAAAATTTTTTCCCTGAAAGAGTGATCAGACACTGGAACAGGCTGCCTGGGGGTGTTTCAGGGGCATTTGGATGTGGTTTTGAGGGACATAGTTTAGGGGTGAACTTTGTAGAGCAGGGCTGATGGTTGGACTTGATCCCAAGGGGCTTTTCCACCCTGAATGATTCTATGATCTAGATTGGATGAACTGCTGAGCTGTTAGAGGAGCTGTGGATTTGTGTGTAAAATGGATAAATTAACTAAGCAGAGACAAGAATGCATTGATCTGAGAGAAACTTCAGAGATGAGAAGGAGAAAGGGCTTTGTACTGCAGCCTAAAGCCCAGCTGTGCTGGCTTGAGACCAGTCTCTTTGCAAATGATGGTGTGGTTTTTGCTTTGTGACAAAGCAATTTTAAAATGCCTTCCTCTACAAGACACCCTGTAGGTTTTTTTTCCTCCCAGGGTAAAAGGTAGAGATGAAATTTAAGCTGCCTGCTGATGGATTATTTGCCTTGCCCAAGTGTAAGGCAGTTTGCTTTTGCTGGACTTCTGAGGTGTAAATCACAGAACAGTTTGGGTTGGAAGAGACCTTTAAAGATCACTTCGTCCACACCCCCTGCAGTGAGCAGGGACAGCTCCAACTAGATCAGGTTGTTCAGAGCTCCATCCAACCTGACCTTGAATGTTTCAAGCAGTGGGACAATTCCCACCTCTCTGGGCAACTGGTGCCAGTGTTCACCATCCTCAGTGCAAAAAAAAACCAACCCCAACATCTCATATCCAGTCTCAATTTCTCCTCTCTGCAGTTGTGCAGTGAGGAATTTCCATGGCTGAGTCCCACCACCCTTGGCTTTTCTGGGGCATGGAGGTGCCCTGCAGGACTGCACTCTCTCTTCCATTAGGGTTGTGCAGTTATTAACTCATGTTTTGAGAAGAAAAAAGGAAGTTGGAGTCCCTACCATTTAGCAAGTGGTTTGCATACAAATCTTCTCCTCCTCTTAGGAGCAATTAAATTAAATCAGTTATATAGCTTATCTTGTCCCTCATCTGAAGAGAGGTATTATGAGACTCTTTTCCCTTTTCCTCATAAGAATTCACATGAGGAGTATTTAATTGGAAAGCTTAAATCTGTTCTTCTAAAACCAAATAGAAAATGAGAATTATTTTTTTTTTTGGTATACATTTTCCAATAATATTAACAAATGGGAATTTTAATAGCTTGGGAATCTGTAGAGAAGTTGTATTTAATACTTTAATGAATTTATAATGCTGGGTGAAGTTATTTGCATTCATTAATTTAAAAATTAATTTTAGGTATTTTAAAAGAATTCTATTAACTAGTGTAGATAAATGAAAAAGAACTTGACTGCAGAAGCAAGGACAGCTTTCCAAGCTGTTACAATGAGGAGTATTTGTCAGGATTTCAAGATACTTTTTTTTTTTTTTTGAATGTGTATTTCCAGACAACTTTAACATGCAATTTAATCCAGTGGGATTTTTCTGCTTTGGTTAGTGGATCTGTGACTGATGAGCCACTGGCCAGGTGAGTATTTACAAGGTTAGAAACTTTTGAGTCCTATAAATGTGACCCATTACTGAGAGTTAAACTCTCTAGCTGGAAACCTGTATGTTTGTTATCCAGGTGATGTCTCTTTAAAGCATATTCACTGTAACATGGGTTTTGCTCATGACTAGGGAGTGAAGGGTGCCAGAAAAAGTTTTAAAACTGAGGGGTTTACCATCCTGGTTCTGCCTCAGAGTCCTGCTGGCCTCATCCCTGCCTGTTTTCCTGCAGGATCCCCCCTTGGTATCCCCAGCATCAAGCATTTTGTCAGCAACTTCCTTACAAACTCGGGTCCTGGCACTTCTCACATCTCAGGAGCATCAAAGCTGGAACAAAATAGATGCCACAGATTGTACTTTCTCAGAGTGCTGCTGTGGAACAAAGTCTGTCACTACTAAAAACCAAAGTCTTAACACTTTGGCCAAAATATACATTTTAGTGTCACTATTTGACTCAAAAAGTTTTAGTCCATGTGGCATCTGTAAACTTCTGAATGCAGCCAAGTGGTGTTTTTTATTGTTTATTTTGTTGGGGGTTTTTTTCTCTATGTGCAAAGGTGTGGCACAGCTCTGCTTCCAGGCTTGGCAGGGTAAAAAAAAAAAAAAAAATAATTTTTAATTGTAGAAACAGAGAAATACTTGGAATTAGAAGGGAAGCTGGAGATATGCTTTGTCCACATGGACTCTGATGTTATGAAAGTAGTGGCTGCCTCTCCTTAAGAAATACTTCAGTACATGATCAGTTCACTGCCTGCAGAGGGTTTTTTTTGATGTCTCTTTGCTTTATGCTGGTGAGCAGCTGAAATATGGTTTTCAAATCAAAGCAACAGTCCAATATTTGAAGTGTAGCTTGTGCAGAGCTCAGCAATCCTCAGACCTGTCAACCTTTTACTAGAGATGACTGTTGCAGAGGGTGAGTAAACTCGAGGAAGAGAGCAGCAGATTGATTACTGGTTTTAGATTATTGGATTGGTTTAGATTACTGGATTGAGATTATTTAGATTACTGGATTGATTATTGGTTTAGAGCCAAGCCCAGGCAGCTGCTCACTCAAGGTGTGTCCCCTCCCCTCAAATAGGGAGGAGAAGAGGCAGAGAAATGCAAAAACTCCCAGGGTTTTGATCAGGAGGTTGTTGTAGCACAACAATATGACAGGGGGAACAAAAACCAAGAGCAACAAATACAGGTGATGAAACAAAACCCATCAAGAAAGGAGAGCTCACCACCTGAGAAAAGGGAGCCACAAGCAACATGTTTGGTGCATCAGTGTGGTATTGAATGTGACATCCCCCTGACTTTGGGTGAAAATACCCCCTCATCCTAAGGCAGGACAATTCCTTCCAATCAAATCTGATAGAAAGGTGGGAATGACTAAGATTTCTGAGTTCCAGGCCTGCTTGATATCCCCTCCCTGTGCACACAAATGCCCTCAGCAATGGCCAGCTGGCTGACCAGCACCTCTCCAGCTCCAGCCTTCCCCATGGAGCCAGCTGAGGACACGGAGGGGAGCTGAGGCTACTGCAGGGGTGGAGGGAGGGCTGGGTGCAGAGCTGAGGAATTGGACTGCAGCTGCAGGAAATCAGTCTTCATTAGTCCTGCTGCAAAGACTTGGAGTCGTTCTTCTCTGTCTCTCAGGAGAACAATCTTAATCATGTGGGACAGGAAAGTTCAGTGTCTTTGTGCTGATTGTCTGGACAGAAGCTGCTGCTTTTTTTATGGATAATCCACCATTCAGTCCAGCAACACCAGGAACTTGCTAGCAAATATCAGCCACAGCTGCTGTGCGTCTCCTTAGTCCTCTGAATATTGAGATGTTTGAAATCCAGTTTCAAAAGGAAAAAGACATTTCTTAGAGGATAAGAAGTGCAGAACTGATGGGGAATAACTTATTGAATCTGTTGCTGTCTCTGCTTAGTGTTGTGAACCACATGAATTTAAAAGGAGGTAAAAAATGCTGGAAGTTTGAGGGTAGGGGGAGATTTAGGAAGGTAATTAAAGTGGTTTGTTGTTTGTTTTTTTTTTTTCCTTCCACCCAGAAACAGAGCCTGAAGCAATGTCACTGAGCTGCAGAACAACTTAGACCTATTGCTTTGGCCAACAATTGGGTACCCTGAGAAACACCCCAGCATTGCTAATTCCTCCAGCACTGGAGTTTTGGGAAGAATGGTTCAGTAGAGAGACCCTGCTAGAAGCTACTCAACATGCTATTGGTTTTTTTTCTGCTTTGGTTTTGTCAAAACTGGGTTTTCTTATAGAGATAATTTGATCCTTCAAAAAGCAAGTGATCCCACAGAAACAATATGTTGTTAGCATATTATCAGTCACCTTCAGATTTCATCAGGTTTCTGCAAACTGTTTCTGTCAAGCCTGACAAGCTTCTCATTCTCATTTGAAACTAATTAGAGCCTCTGCATTACTTTGATTTTATAAAAGGCTGTGGCTGGGTAAAATTCAATTGCAATTACAAACCTAACCTGATGAAACCAGCTCTGTATAATACAGTAGATAGCTAGTAAAATATGTAAAATATGTGTTTTGCATAATGTTTACATACAATACAATGAGACATTTACCAGTTTTGAGACACAGACAAACACTTGCAATGCTGTTTTTTTGTGCAGATAAACTCATATTGATTCCAGGACAGTAGAACACCATTAATATTCTGGTAATTATCTGGTTCCAATTAAAATATAATTGTGCAAAGAATAATAATAATTTTAAAAAGCCAAAAGCCAAGAATTTAAAATGTTTGAGGTTGATTGTCTTGGATTAATTAATATTAATGAACCAAAAAGAAATGTCCTGACTTTGTGAGAGTGCTGTGCACTCAGCAGCAACTTCTGCAATCAACAAAAACATGGATGTGGCACAGGGTAACCTGGATTTTAATTAAGGATAACACTTGCTACCTTGTTAAGTACCCAAGGCTGCAGCACTTGGGACAGATACGAGTTTCCTTGGTTCATGATGACAGTTTGCAGTAAAAATTAGTTTTAAGAAGCAGATGTACTTAACACTTTGAAAAAGCACCCAGCAGCTTCTCATAAAATACAGACCACTTACTGAGTCAGTTGGTTTGTTGGGTTTATTTCCTTTTAGCTGCCAGTCCATGAGGGTGGCTTGTCTGGCTGTTAAGGCTTTGTTTTGAACTCTGTGGTGGTTTTGACTGTCTAAAGATCGTGACAGTACAAAAGGATAAATTACTACCACCCATTCCTCACAAAATCAGCGCATTTAAGCTCTCCTGAGGGCTATGAGGTAGCTTTTTACACTTAAAAGTGGCTGTTCTGTAAAATACAGAAGTTCTTCAATCTGCATTTGCTGTCCAAACACCTTCCTGGGAGCTCACTAACCTCTGCATCTTAAGCACCAGAGCAAATAACAAGGAATTTCACCCTGCTCCCTGCAGGTATCAACTGAAGTTAAATTTGGGGATTTTTTTTCTAGTATAAATGGTCAAGATATCAACTTTTCTTGGGTTGCATTCATTATTTCCTTTTTTTTTTTTCTAATAATACTAATATTCTGCTTTGCACAGGAATTGCACAGCACATTGAACCCAAGGGACAACCAGATGGAGGCCACTCAGCTATTTCAGTGGAAGGTGCAAAAATCAGCCATTGAGAGACACCAGGTAACATGTTATGTCAGTTCCTTGTATCTAACAGGGACTGGTTTACAGGTTTGCATATGGCATTTAATTCACTCTTTTCACTTTTATCAGTATACATGTCAAATCATATCTAGCAAAAGTAAATCCTTGCATTCTTATGCTTTGACACCTTGCTTTAAGGAACATTTTGTCTCAGAAAGATGACCAGTGACCTTTCCTTAAAACACTTTTCTATTTTGCTTAAAAACCCTTTAATTCCTCTCTCAGTTCATTTCTTAGGCAAGTTTGAAATAGTAATTTTTAAGAAATGAGAAGTAACCACTTCCAGCCACCCAGTTGTCTGGTATCAGCTCAAATCTGTCCCTGGCACCCATGGTGTGTCAGGGGGAGTTTTGGGAAAGCTGAGGAAGTTCAGTTCTCCAACACTGGTGAAAATATTTTGCTGCTTCAGCATCTTTATGCTTCTTAGTGGATGCAAGTTTGCAGGAATATAAATTTCTCTGCTGATTGCAAGAACAGGTTTTTGGTTGACTGAAGGGAAACATTCTTTAAAATTCTACTGAAATACTGCCAAGTTCAAAATCTGATGAAAAACCTGATCTACTCCATTGCTTTCCAGAACTGCATTCTCTTTCAGAGATGCTCAGCTCTCTGCCCTGTCCTTCCCTGGCATTTAAAACATGGCTCTGTGTCCTGGTTTGAGTGAGAGCTGAACACATTCTGGTCAGTGATTCACTTTTCAGCTCAGGGTTTCTAACTCACTGCACTGTCTGAAGTTAGCAGAGTGTTTTGCAGCCTCTGCTTCCAGCAGTGAGAACACCCCATGGTTAGAGTTCCTACCAAGGGTTGGAATGCAGAGCAAGGGCACTGCTAGAACTTGTGTATCACACTGGGGGTGCAGAAAGTGAAAGGCTGCACCTGCAGGGAGGAGGGGACAGGACAGGGGACCCCAAACTGATCAACTAGGGATTCCAGCTGATGTGAAGGGAAAGCTGTGTAGGGAATCCAGTGTGTGCAGGGACCCATCCTGGTGTCAGTTAGCAAATAAGACCCAGTTTGTCATGGTCTTCCAGTAATTTCCCTTGTCTGTTGCCATACTGAATGGCTTGTGTGTGATCTCTGGTAAAACCTTGTCTCAGAGTTTCCATCCTTTTGGGAACTGAGAGGATATTGGAAAGAGTGCAGCTATCCTTTGAACCATTTTGCATCCCAGGTTTGTTCTGGAAACACTTTATACCACCCTGACTGAAAGTAACAGGGGGAGTTGTTGATGCAGAAGCACAAGTAGACCCAGAATTTAGTGAAACTGCTATTTTGAAAGGATTTCTTACAATAAACCAGAAGCACTGAATTATTTCATGATATTGTTTTAAAATCAGTCTTACATGTCACCATCTATTTGGACTGCAAATAGAAGAAACTTAAAATGCTGAACAAAAGAGATTCCTACCAAAAAATTATCTTCCAATTCTCTTCTAAAAGGTGTCCTCAGCTGGATGAAAGGGGAAAAGGTGTGAAGGAGGAGAAGGTGCCAGCAGAGAAGGTCACATCTCAGGAGGGAAGGAGACTAAACCTGAATTCACACTGAGGTGAGTGGTGGAAGTCTGATTGAAATTTTGCTAACTGGCAAATTCTGAACTTTCCTAGGAAAGGTCAAGATCGTTTAGCAGGAAAAGAAAGCTCCTGCCAAATCCTCATTACTTTCTTTTCCTGGATAAGTTTTAACATTGTGTAGTGACAAGAAATAAGCAGAATCACCCTGGGACAAGTTCATCCCTTCCTTCAAGTTACTTTGCTGAACTATAACAAGCTCTTATCTGACACATCCAAATGAAATAATGATTTTAAATCAAAAAAATATTAATAAAGTAGATATTTCAGATACTTCACTTGCAAATAATTCATCACACTGAATTAGTTTAATCAATTAGGAGTCTGCCAGGTACCAGCAAATGGTAATTTAACAGCAGGAACAATTTTGTGTATTTTTAGAGAGGATGAGAGTAGAACCAATTTCTTTCAAATTGCTTCTCCAACCCACAGGGCCCTGGCTGAACATTTCCCTCCAAGAACACAATGGCTTTTGTTCACCAGTCTTCCTATTTGGAACAAGGCTACATGGACTCAGTGCTGCTCAGAGCCTGGTTATGGTGGAGCAGAATACAGAAGCAGATGATTTCTGTGTCTCAAGGAGCAAACCAAGATCTGCAGAGACAAATACAAGACAAAAACAAGTTTAGTTTCTCCATCCATAGCTGACAAGTGGTTTGAGCAAGATTTGTGCAGTGACCTCCACCATCAGCACTGATGCCAGACCTGGTAAGTGCACTTGGACATGCAGGGTGGAGCAGCAGGGGAAGTTTTGGCTGCAAAGTAGGACAGTTGCTTCCATCTTGGAGGTTGGATGCTGGAAACCACAAACTGGCTCTGACTCTTCTAGCTGCACTGCCCAGGGCTTTGGTTTTCTTCACCTGGGTGTTCAGCCCAAGGTCCTGCTCCAGCAGCTTGTGTGGTGGAAAGTATGTCAGTCCAAATAACCCGTGTTGATAGTGCAGTAGGGAAATCAGAAGACAAATGCTTCTCCTTCAGCACCTCCCATCCCACAATGTCACACTCAACAGCAAAGCCACCAAGGCAATGCAGCTTTCAGTAGATTAAAGCAACATGTCTCAGAAGAACAAAGCTTTTGACCTCAGGCAAAAGCAAGTCTGTGCCATGCAATTGTCATTACAGCCTTTCAGTATGATTGCAAAAAAAAAGCTTGAACAGCTTGGAGTTGTCACATTTAGTGCCTTAATCACTTCCACATTTTGTTGGGTAAAATCTCAAATACTTGTCTTTTGGGGAGTTCAAGAATTCCCTGCATCTGCTGCCACAAGCTCTACGCTGGTTTTATGATCTAGTGTGCATTTTGCTCTGCACAGATGGCTGTCTCAAGCCATCATTAAGGGAAAGGACTGAGATGCAGCCCTCTGAAGTGATGCCTAAGGCAAATCTGCTTCCATCCCTGGGAAACTTCATCACAGCCTCTCAGGGCAAAGTGCTGCCTTTCTCTTGGTTTAAGTTGAAACAGCAAAGACACTTCTGAAAATGAAAATTTGAATAGGTCCTCATACTTCAGAAATAACTGTACAGGGTATTGTTAATATTATATTGTATTTGGTGCCAAACATGTGCTGACTACTGTACCAAACCCCAATACCAAACCTCTAGTCTAACCCAAAGCCCTTGCATAGCAAACTTCTTGATAACCATACCCACATTTTATTACTAATTTAACTGAAACAACTTACAGGCATGAAGTTGAAGCATAAAAAGGAGTGTTTTGCAGGTTAAAACTGAATATTTTGCAGGTTAAAGCTTGAGGGATTTTTTTTTTAGGGCATGAACCAAGGTCTGGGAAAATCAGTGGGAAGCTCCAACAAACAAATGGATTTGAGAGGTAAATTAATATAAAGATACTAAAGATACATGCCCAAAAAGTTATTGAAATTATGTGGTTTGTGATTTAGTACAAGTTTGAAACCCAATGTTTCTTGAGGGTGGAAGAAAGAGCTGTCCAACTAGATGGCCCTTGTGGGGAAAAAGAGCATTTTTCTATCCAATGTGCCTCTTGGCTCTCATTCTGCCACTATGTGAAGAGCCTGCTATTGTAACAAGGTTTTTTTACCATTGCCAGGGGCTTTTCAGACTTCCACACTTACTGATTTATTTTTACAAATTGGGCCTCATTTTTTTCAGCAGAGCTTGTTGAATTAAATTGTACAACAATATTTTGTGTCTATTTTGAGATCTTGTGAAAAGCAAAAATGAATTCTGTTAAAAATGTGAATAGAGATTCTTGAAATTTCCATTTCAGTCATTGCAGCTACAATTAAAATAATGAGCCTACAATTTACTTAATGAAAATGTTTAACAGAGATGCTAAAAGAACACAGCAAATCAAAATGTACAGATTTTAGGATTCATAAGGCTTTCATTCAGGATCTCAAAGCACCTTGCAGTCCCATTATTTTTTCCAGAGGCATATTTTATGGAACTATCAGACTTCTGGGCCTTTTCCACCTCAAATATGGATTCTCTGGAAGCTTCAAAATCTCTACAGGTAAAATGCACGTGAAGATATTTACTCTTGATAGTGTCAGGGAAATGTTCTTCCCTATAGCACATCTTTCTCTAATGCTTTGTCCAGCTTGCTTGTAAAATAAGATTATAAAATAGCTTCATTTAAACAAGAAAATGCATCTTGGTGCTCAGAAATTGGGCGGGTGAGTGTGCCTTGGGTCCCTGGCCAACCCTCTTCTCCTTGATGTAGGTGGAAAAAACCTGCCCAGCAGCTTCTCATCCACCTAACGAGTCCCTCTAGTGGTGCCATCCCGATAATTCTCTTCCTACATTCCCAAATTCTTGTAGAAAATCGTCTCATTCCAGTGCCTTCATTTTAACAGGAGTGGGAAGTGTTTTCAGTGACAGCTGAGCAAGGTCCTGGATTTTCATGCAAACATCAAACAAGCTACAAATATTAAGCTGTTTTCATGTAAAATGTTCTTAGCTCTTCTCAAAGATGTATTTTAGGAAATTTGAGCAAATTAATTATATTTTTATAGTGAACTTGTGAGGGACAACTTCACTATTATCAGTGTGCATAGGGAGTTCAAGCTGGGGCACAGTTGTTCACAAATAGACTAGAAAAATAACGTGTTTCTGCTTTCTTGAAGCCATAAAACACTGGAAATAACAGTGAAAGGCTGGAAGTGAAATAGAAACTGCTGAAAACAAACCCATCTATCTGCATGTGAAATGCTTAACACAGCATTGGTTTACTTTCAGATTTAATTCATTTGGTGGGATATTTATTGAAGGTAGGTTTGGTTTGTTTGTTTGGATTGCTTTCTTTTTATCAGTGTAGTTAAATAGGAGAAACCACATTTATTTTTAGGGACTTCAGTGTTCAGGGCAATCAGAATAGATCTGCCAAATGTTTCAGTCAACTCTGAAGCTCTGAGTGGTGAAACACAGAGGGCAAAGGTGGCACAAATCAGGGAACAAAGGATGTCCAAGCACAGGCTGTCCTGGCTGGCTGCATGGCCAGAGCATCCTCAGCACTGCCATGGGGATTCTCCCAGCCCAGTAAATCCATGACTGGTTGAAATGGGTGGACCAGGACAGCACAGCACTGCTGCCACAGCAGTGAGGGGTGCCCTGGATCCCTGGGAACCTGAGTTGTGTTTTTTTTTCCCCCCTATTTCCCACATTGCCAGGGAGCCACTGGGTGAGACCACCTGGTATTTCTCTTTGATTAGCCACTTATTTGATCAAAATTCAGCTTGATCTGGGAACACATTAACTCTGTTAGTCTTAGGAATCAAGAGATTCATGCAGAGCAATCCAATTAGTTGCCTTTCTTTCACCAGGTTGGCAGTCAAGGTATGAAAAGGAAAATGATATCATTTTTCTTCTATTTTTTTCTTCATGCCTTCAGGTTAGAGGAGATTAAATACCCTAAGACTGCACCCTCATGCAATGCTGTGCAGAGATACCTCACCAAGGTCTGATGCTTGTCAGGTTAGTGAAACTGCATCTAGTTCTTCCCTGGCCCTTGAAGCAGGTGACCTGAGCCTGGTGAGGCCACTGCTGCTTTTGGGCTGGAAATTCCATTTCCAGAGTGCACAGCTCTTCCTACTGGGTTCTGCACTGTGGGCTTCAAAGCACTTGGGCACATGGAATAACAGTCTGTGCCTCTACCCTGGGATGTATCAAGGGCAGCAGCATAAACCTACTGTTAAATTCAGTAACAGGGAAACACAGACTGCAAAGTTTCCTGTAATAAATGTTAACTTGGTGCAAGGGGATTTATCAGCACCTGCTTTGATAGAATTACAGGTGTTTTGGGTATCAGAGTTTTGTCTTTCTCAGTGGAGTGTTCAAATGCTGAAAGTGTCATTCAAAATGTATTTAAATTTCCACGAGTTTGCCTTTTAATAGATAATATTTTAAATAACCCCTTGCATTCAAGAGGAACAGATTCTATTTGGGAAGCTTTCAAAGGCAAACGGGCTAGAGGAAAAACAAAA
>JAOEGS010001146.1:0-14013 GCA_025447755.1 Corythornis vintsioides | reverse complement strand
TAAATTATAACTATATATAGTTAAATTATAACTATATATTAGTATAAATGTATATAAATGTATAAAAGTATAACTATATATTATAACTAAAATTGATTCTTATCAGTTTCAAATCTGTTGTTGGATAGCTGAAATACTTTTTAGTGATCTGTGGAAGAAACTTACTTTTTGAATGCCTTGTCTACAGTCAGCTCTGGCTGCTGGCACTAGTGACAGCCTTGCTGAGTGCTGAGAATCTCACAGTCTACAGAAAAGCATTTGGGAAAAAACTGGCAGACACGAAAGACATTATTGTAGTTATATAGGATGGAAGCCAAAAGACTTTTACTTAGAAAAAAAAAAACAACCCCAAACCAAAACCATCAACTCAAACAATATTGAAATGGGTGCATGAATATATTTTAAGGTAATTGGGGTGGTTTGGCCTTGGCTGGATGCCTGATGCTCACAAGCTACTCTGTCACTCCAACCCCTCCACCTCCTCTCATCTAGACCAGGGAGAAAAAAAGAAGATGAAACTTTTGGGCTAAGACAAAGGCAGTTTAATGAAGAAGCAAAGCAATGCTGCATGCACAGAAGCAAAAGAAAACAAAGATTTATTCTCTACTTCCCATCCACCCTATCCCACTGGGCAGAGGGGGGAATACTGAAAAATAACCTTGATTCCTGTCAGACCCTATACAGTAACAGTAAAGTACTCTGCAATGTGTAGTTGTTCATTCTCCAATGTACAGAAAAAAGATTTATATGAAAATTTCTATATTTTTTTCTATATAAATCATTAGAAATGCTGAATGATGTCTCAAATAAGTTTACTAGGCAGGTAGAGTGTCCATCCACTGCTTTGCTGAAATGTTTTTCCCATCTACCTTATGTCTACATAAGCTGCTATTTAGGAATAGCTGTAGCCTTTTAAATTAAGGAATTTTGTCTTTATCAGAAGCTATCTAAGCAAGTCCTTGTTCATCACTGAAGCATCACTTAGCAATGTGTAACACCAACTTGGACAGAAATATACACAGAACAAGATTAAATGTAGCAGGAACAAGCTAGGGTATTTCTGAATCACAGAACATTTTGTATCAGGGTTCTTTTACAACCCCCAATAGCAGGTCAGTGCCTCAGTCTTGAGTTGATCTCAGCAGTGTTGGCTGCACATTGGCCTTTTACATTTGCTTTTTGTAAAGGGTTGCTTCCAGTTCAAGGTCCTGCCCTGATGTTCAAGAGACTGCAGGCAGGATTCATCTGACCACGTGGAGACTGGTGCATCTGAGAGAGTCATCACAGGCTCACTGTGCTGTCAGTGAAGAGAAATAGGTGCTTGATGGCAGCAATCTTTTCATCCTGAGGTCAATGCCTAAAATAGTGTAGACCTATCTCACCCAGCAACACTTATTTCTTGACGTGAACTATATCTGGGTAAGATGAATTCCACCCACAAACAGCAAAACTCTGCAGCAAAAAGGAAAGAAAAAAGTCTTTTGCTGACTCTAAACACCAGCTGGATTATTACAGAAAACACTCTTATTGCAAACATTTCTCCTGCTGGGACTGAGTGAACAGGCAAGTGACAAACATGTTACAAGACCTAATGAATGTTGGAGGAGTTGTTGGCCACAGGGAGAGGTGGATGCATGCAGGTCATGGCAGTGTATCAGGAGATAGGAGCCCAGCTGGTCTTCATTGGTAAACTGCCACACAGATCATTTTTATCTGTACTCTAATGCAAAGACTATATTACATAAGTCCATGACTTTGGCTTTCTACTCTTCTGGGAACAATTAAAGTATTTCACATTAAATGAGTGCATATGTTGTTCCTGGCTGGCTCCAAGATCCCTTAGTGTTCCATATGAGCTGAAAAGAAATGCTTGGGATATTACAAGTATTGCTTTTTCCAGTGAAAAGTCCTGCTGGGGGTGAGCATTTTCAAACAAAGATTCTTCCTTGTACAATTTGGTTCTCTATTCAGTCTAGGAGAGAGTGTTTTCTGACTTCTGTGGCAATGAAAAATGTGCTTACTGATTTAGTTTTCTCTGTGCAGCCTACTATCACTTGTCAGGAAGAGATGGATGTTTCTAGGTCTCCTCAGAGGAATATTGAAAGCCAGTATGTAGGGAATTTCATCCTTATTTAAACAGCTTCTGGCTACAAAACAAGATATTACTATTCTTTCCACATGAGCTAGGGGCCTTTCAAAACTATGCTGCTGTTGATGAAAACATGTCTGTCAATTTAGCAATTAGGCAGATATCAGCTTTCATTCAGTGCATCAGAAATAATGCACTGATTGTCTAAGGCTATATTCCTTTGCAGACTAAAACACTGTAATTAACTCCAACATTTTTTATTTCTTTCATTAGCATTAATATAGTTTCCTCTTCAGTGATTTTTTTTTTCTTCTATGTATTGAAATAGTTGCTTAAGGTTTATTACCATTGTTGTGCAATGACAATACTAGAAATTCCATGTCTTTTCATCATTACACAAGTCTACATGGTTTCGGATGAATGAGAATGACTAGATTGTTATCTGATTATTATGAGGTTTTCAGTGTAAAATTATTTAACTGATGCTTTTCAAATTCAAAATCACAGCACTGGAAGTAAATTCCACTGAGCTAAATAAGTTCCTTTGACCTTAAGGGAGAGAAGAACTGGGATATTTTGAGGCTACAGTTATCCTTCTGAGACAATTGTGTGTGATCCACCAATGACAATGATCACCTCATGGTGAGCCAAGTACTTCATTGGGCTCATTGCTGAGAGTCAATATTGATTACAGCAGAAATGTAGACACCTATATTTAGGCACTTAGATGTAGATATCCACAGCCTAAGCTGTCTTTCTTGAGCAGATGAAAAGACAGTGAAGACTTTGAAGCCCGTTGGGTCATGGACTGAAGTTATTTTCTTTTTTTCCCTGTCTTTACTCAATCCCACTGAATTTTTGAAGAGACATTTGTTTCAGGAATGTGATGATTTAAAGACAGCATCCTTTACAATTTGAATTTACAGATTTGAATCTGTATCCATCCATCTCCTTCACTCTAGCAAAGACAAAAGTTGTACTGACATTTTTGTAGATTATAAATGTGAGATTTTTTTCATGTATCAGCAGTTTAAAATCTATGAACAGCAGTTTAGCTTCCATTCCTGTTAGTAGGAGGTGGTAAATTTTAATTTAAATAGATATTAATTGGTCATAACTGTAGAATCTGCTTTTAAGTGCTGCTAAGCACTTGATACTTTCTAGCAGAAATATTGCATCTTCTTTTGACCATTTCTACTGAGAAGATACTTAGCTAGATCAAACATGGACTTGATATTTCAAGGTTCCATGCTAAATCTTACACAGGATATAAACATGAAAAGCATGATTGAAGCAGAATTGAAACCATGATATCCTCACTCAGCTGCTTCCAAACCTCTCTGGTTGTAATGTTGTGATTTTCCTCACTTGTTCCCAGAGAGGCCTGAGTAGCAATGCATAGAATAGAGTCCTTTATGGAGTTTAGTTGTAACAACTTCCCTTGGAAACATGGACAGTGATGGTGTTGGATAAAAAAATCCTAGTCAGTCATTAGAACAAACCAAGCAGTAGGACCTCACTCTCACTTCCCAAAAAAAGATGCTTAGACTTACCAAATGTTTTGATGGAAGGCCATTTAAAATACTCTTTTAGGACTTCTCTTCCACATACAGCTCAGAGTTCAGCTACTTAACTCTAATTTCTTCCTTCAGGAGCTGCCTTATCCAGTTATTCAGTCAAATTACAGCACTCCCAGCAAAATCAGTGGCATATAAGATGGTCAGCATTTTGTGCAAAGGGAAGAAATTTGCATTTTCACCTCTTTATGCATGAAGACATGGAATGGCATCACCTACTCTTGCAACTTGCAAGCTTTCTTGCCTCAGAATAACAGAAATTGTGGGTATTTTTTTCTAAATTTCAATAAGCCCTCAAACTTCTGTCAGCTGCATCTCTTAGTGCTCAACTTCAATCAAACACATTCTGGATGTCCCACAATTAAAGCATTAAGTTGAGCTTAATGCCTAATTGGGGGAGAATTTTCTCAGCAAGTACAAAGGGGCACTGACTACTGCCTTCAGTCTTGTTAGCTTTCAGTAACAGAGACAGGTAAACTAATCCTTTCTTTCCAGCCAGACTACTCTGAAAATAGGCCAGGTCCCACTGGGAACAAAAGATGCTCCTAGAAAAGTCTGTAATTAGACAACTTCAACTGCTCTGCACAAATACCTCATTAAATTTCCACTATGATCAAGTCTGCTGATGCATAAGACAGACATAAACACCTCAGCTGAAAGCTCTATTTTCTTTGATTCATTCTCTGAAGCAAATATTGCAGAGAAGGCTTATCTCTTTAATCCCAGCAGATAGACATTTTCCTTCACTGATAAGCCAATCAAATGGCTACTGTAGGTGACAGAATATTTTTCAATAATTTAGAAGGATCCAATAATTTGGAAAGGCTGGTGCAGAGCCTGCAGAAGAAACCCCTGGTAGAACTTTTTATTCACTCATCTCAGATGGAGGTGTAGTCTGCAGCTCTGCCTGGTCACCAACTCAGAGTAAATACAGGTTAGATTTTTATTTAAAGTTTATATTAATCATCTGACCATCCTCATATTGATAAAGTAAGGTCATAATGATGAACCATGGGAGAAAGAAGAACAAACATGGTAATTTTCCTCATTTTTTTCTAACTTATTCATAGTGTTCTTCATTGTCTGCCTTTTTGCAATACATCTGTCTTCAAGTGAAACTTCAGTTATCTCTTGTGAAATGTAGATTACAGTGACAAAGCACTAAAATCCCAATTTTCAACACCAATTCTTGCTTTTCCACTTACTCCTCATCCCACAAAAGACCCATCCACTGAATCCAGTCAATGGCTTCTGCTGGGCAGATGGGTAGACCTGGTTATCTTCTTGCTTTTGTGTGATTTGCTCTCAGATTGAAAAATCAATGTATCTCTTTTAAGAGTGATAGTGTCAGCTCCTGACAGTACCTTCTAGCTAGGCTGTGTGTCTTTCAGATGGCAAAGGGAAGCAGAACAGTGATATCTCTGCCTGCACGTTGGCTAAATAGCCAACTGAGAAAGTTTGTTTTTCAAGAGAGAAGTCCTTGGAGACCAATAATAGGCAGTTATATGTTCATGTTATATTTTTTTCCCAGTTGACACACAGCTCTTTGGAAAGAACTGTGACCTTATTAAAATGAAATGGGGAAGATGGGAGGGAATGTTGGAGCCTGAAGCTGAAATTCTGAAGCTTTCTTTTTGAAGATATTCACAGGGAAAACATGATTGTGTGTCAATTAAAATAATCAAAATAGAGCTAATAGATCAGTCTGCAGTTGAAGAGGAGAAAGAGGGAAATGGGAAGGCTTTGTGAGGCTTTATTTTGCATAGGAAACTCTTCCACATTTTATTTTTTAATATATTTATTTCTGTACTTTGTTTCTCCTCTAGGATTTTACCAAAGAGTTTTGATGTCCAAGGCTTGTTTTGAAGCTCCTTGCACTGCAGTTTGCTGTTCCTGGGGACAGACAGATGTTCTGATCCTTCTTGAGGCAGTGCCAACAGTGGCAGCAGGTAGTGAACTACTCCGTGCACCACCAGCCCATATGGCATGTCCACACATTAATTGGTTCTCAAGAGTTGGTCCTCCTGAGCCCACCCATTTGTGCTTTCATTGATTACTGCCTCACCTCATTAATCAATGTTGTTCACTTCTGCAAACTTCTGGTGAAGTCAATTAGCAAGTAAAATTAGAAAGATGTCTTTTTGTAGCATTGAAATTCAAAACTTAAAGGTCTGCAAAGTGGGAATGGCTTCCTAACTTTTCTAGCTGGTACACTGGAGACTGAACTGCGGGCTCAGAAAATGATCATGCAGCACTGATGGACTGAAACCTGAATAACTGGCAGTCCTGAGACTACTCCCAGAGCACCTCTCTCTCCATCCTCACTGGTGCAGACTGAGTTCCTGACTTAGTATCTTAATCTGAAGTTTGGAAGCATGTCCCTCTTCTCTAGCTAGACTTTGGGAAGAGAGGATTTAGCTCTTGGCAGGTGCTGGTAGCCATAGTAAGGAAAAGATTAAACCTTAGAGAATTACTTACATTAGCATCAAATTGAAAGGATTTTCTATGTTCACAGCTTCTCTGCCTTCTAGCAAGACCTTTTGGTAGAAGTTAGGGCACACATCCTCCTGTAGTTCTTAAAGATGTAGTATAGTCTCCTGGAGGTAGAGCTTGTGAAAGAAACAAACAAACCACAGAGAAGATGATGAAACAGAAAGGGCAATAGTGGAGGAAGGAGAGAATTCACCAGAAACTCACCATACATCTGCTCAGCAGGGACAAGAGCTCAGTGGAATGAGACAGATTTGAGAGAGAAAAGAAGTCAAGGTAGAGAGAATTGTTTTGATGTTTTGCCAAACAAGTGGGTGTTCACAACAGCCTAAAGAGAGTGTAAGTGATTTTGTAGGTGGTCCTAGGAAATAGAAGAGAGCCTGGGGATGGTGGTGAGGGAAGTGGATGTGCAGAAGGTTTGGGAATTTATGTGATCTGGGTAAACATTCAGAAATCTGAATACGAGCTTGAATCTGCTCACACTTCCTAAGGAAAAGTCCCACAAAGCCTTGAGTTTTCTGAACTTCACTTTAAGCTGCCACCCACTGAATTACTTTGTGCTTTTAGCCAATGCCTTGCAGATCTTACTGCATGGTCTTGGATGATTTTTTGGTTTGGTTTTGACACATTAGTCTCATGCAGTGGATCTAAGAAAATATTTCCTTCCCTAGTTTATTTATGTGTGTTTTAGGGGAATTTAGATTCTCTGGTACCCCTAGAAAGCTTATAAATCATTTTAATATATCTAAAAAGTAGATAGATCCTTACTATAAATTGGTGAGATAGAAAGAAACTGTTATTGTTTTATAATATAACACATGAGAGTAGGTGCTGTAAAAACTAGTCCTAATGTTGACCCATTCACACTTTTTTCTTCTACCACCCACCCTAAAATCTGCACCTGATATGAAAAAAATCATGTAAATTTGAACAAATAGGAGTTCACATCTCACCACTCGTTCTGGTTCATGGACAAAATATAGACTATAATGTGAAAATGAAAACTCCTAAAGTTCTGATTTGATGTGGAAAGCTTTTATACTCGAGGACAAATCTTGGCAAGTTGAATGTATTTCTTTTCTGAAAGCCATTTACTGAAAAAGATTTGATGTTGAACTGTAATTCCAGGTTATTACTGCAAATTCTGCAAAGCAAGGAAGTGGGAATTGACTACTTACTTTGAGCTACTCTAGACTAAATGAGAATGACAAGCACTGGGGAAAGAAACATCATTTCAAACAAGAGCTGCTGTCTCATGAGAAGAAGCAGGAATAATTGAGTTTAGAAGTAAACTAGTCATTAGGATGGACATGCATATTAGATAATCTGTGGATGAACAATAGGATTGACTTTCAATTATTTTCTCTCATTTTCAGTGTACAAAAATAAGGGCAGTGAACAAAATAGATCTACACTGCAGCCAACACCACAGGCCATCCCCCAGGTGAGATCATTTTATACCCAAGTTTTCTTAAGAACTAGAGCAAGGCAAAGTGCCAGAGCTATTTCTGTGGTTGCTCTGCTTGTCCTTCACTGGGACAAGACTGCTCACTGAAGTGAAGGGAAGAATATAATCTTCTTTTGCCAAACAGTGTTGTGTTGTTCAAGCTTGGCTTTTTCTCTGACTATGGCTCTAAACTTGTTTTTGTTTTCATGTCCTTTTAATGCCTAAATCCACGAGCTGTCTGAGGGTAAACATTACTTAATGGGCAGAATTACTGTTCCACTGCAGAGCAAGTCACAATATCCTGTTATTTAAAGGGGAGAAATAATTATATGTGTCCACATAAATGTACAGACACTTTTACTTAGTGCTGTGAGGGGTTACCATGTTCTCCAAGGCAGACTCCAGCTGGGCAGGCTGCAGTGTCCCCAGGGTGGCCACAAGCACTAGCAACCAAACCCTAGGAGGGGATGGGTACTCTCTGGGCCTTCACAGAGCCTTTCCAGATGCTGAAGGGGCAGACTATCATGATTATAGGAAGCCAGCACAGCCAGCTTTAACCCAGGAGCTTTATTCCTCCTTTAGGTCAAGAACACAAGGACAAAAATCCTGAATTTAATAGCACCCTTGGCTGCAGTGCCAGGGGTGCAGCTCTTGGCACCCACAGTTTTCCTTGGCACAGGAAAACTTGGCCTGTAAACCCTGGAATTTGGTGATTGGTGCTCCAAATGAAATCAGTCTAGATCTGTCCCAGGTTCCATAAAGTTACTTTTTCAATCATCCCTGTCAAGAAAAAATGACTCAGTAATTTAATGTATTTATTTTCCAGTCCTCCCCATTGACCACGTTCCTGTGAATGGAAGAAGCAGCCATAGAGAGAACCCAGCAACTGGTGTGTCTGCTTCCATCCAGAAGGCAGCTGTGTCACTTTACTGTGTGTTCACAGCCTGGTGCTGCTCTGCTGTGTCACAGTGAACTCCTGAGACTACTGGTGTACCCAGGTAAGGACAGTGGCCTTTCCTACTTACAACAACCAGTGGCATGCTCTGATGCCTGGGTCCCAGGCTGATGTGGGTGTTAAAAAGCAAGGAGAGCACCTAACTGTAGGTCAGGAACCTGAGAACATCTTATCACAGCAGCTGGCACCAAAGAAAGATGCCTTTTGAACCTAATTCCACTGTGCCAGAAAGGAGTTCAAGCACTTCTTTCATAGGCATGAGTTAAAACCTACATAACATGGGATTGAAGATGATTTTTTTCAAGCAGAACCCGATTTAAAAATGGCATACAACAATTTTTTTTTAATGCCTGAGCTGTCTTCCCACTCACACATGCATTTTTGAAATCCAGGGGGGAAAAAAAAACCCCTTAATTGTGCACCTCAGGCAGTATAGGTGCAAATTGCTCCTCTTGTATTTTAAAAACTGCCATAAATACATTATGCAGGTGGACGAATGAGCACTCTTACAGAACCATGAGTGCTTATTATGGTTTCCAGGAAATTTATTTCTGCAGAAAGGTAGCAATTCACTCACCTCACTCTCTCCTGGTCTTTAGTTTCAGTAATCATTGCAATCGTATTGCTTTTTGAGCTCTTTCTGATGTAGGTGACTCAGCAGCTTGTAAATAGCACATATTGCTTTTAATTACTGTTCTGTAACCATTTTTTTTTCTTTAATTTTTAACAGGGTATACATTCCTTGTGGACAAGGCCAGCAAATGGGAAAATCTAATTGTCACTTCTCTGTACCATTCTCAGGAGATCCAGCTGCACTTTCTTAGTTGTGGTGAGTGAGGATGGCAGTAAAACCTCAATTTAACTGATTCCCTATTTCACTGGGAATTCTGACATTTGGAACCTTGTTTTCCTTCTGAAGCAGTGTTATTTGCAATGCCTTTGGAAACCCTGAAAAGGTCTGGGCTGTTTTGAAAAGCATCATTCCCCATTTCTAGAAAAACTTGTATCACATAGTTGAAATAATTTCAATGTCAAAGTGTCATTAACTTCTTGGTAATGTTACTTCTGTGCAAAGCAAGGGTGCAAAGAGTAGACACCCTGGAGTCAAGCTGAGTGACTGCTCTTCAACTTTCTCTTTTTGTGGTCCCAGAGCAGAAGTGTGGGGTGCAGGGGGAGGAGTGAGCATTGCAGAGGCTGCTGCTTTTCCCACCCACCAAATCTGCTGGCACAGAGCTGGAGAACTGCTGGCTTTTCTCATGATGATGGAGAACTCTTTATCCTCTGGCACTGGCAAAGGAATTCTGACACAATGATGTTGTGCCATTGAAGTAGTTGTCATATGGGTTCAAAGATGCTGAGGAGCAGGAGATGACACTGGTAGAGGGGGAGGTAAAGCACAGGCTGCAGTAGCAGGTCCCTGATAGGGAAGATGAGAGTAAGAAATGAAGAAAGAACATGTGAATAAGAGTTTTCTTCCTCTCAGGGAACCTGAGTATCTCCATTACTATGCCACTGCCAGGGAAGAAGCAGGACAATTCAGTCCAGAATTATCCTGACACCCAAAGTGACCATTGTATGTAGTTTGGTGTTGTGGTTTCCTAGAAAAGTAGCCATTCTGACATGTCTGTTCTTTTTATTTGCAGGTGTATCACCCTCTGCAGTCAGTGCTCCTATCCACAGCTGGTAAGAGTGAGTTGGTTGCTTGTTCTGAGATTGAAAATGTTTCAGTTTATAGCCTGTTTATTCCAGTTTAGACTTCTATACTCTTAGATTTAGGTCTCAGACTGATGTCAGCCACTAGCACCTCTCAGCACAACTTACTTTACTTGCTTCCTTGTTTCCTTTAGTCATCTTTGAATAAGCATGGCTGATAATTATAGCTGAAAGTGCTTTATTGCCTTGTTTCCAGTCTACCTGTCCACAAGCAATCTCATATCTGGTTTTAATATATATATATATATATTTAAATCTAATGTCAGAAAAGACTCTTTAACATTATAGAACAAACCCAAGCATATCTCATGCTGTTATCCATTTATCTCTTCATTCTTATGATTTTTTAAAATCTGATTTACCTTAATCCTACAAAAATGTGAAGTTTTTTCCTCTTTTGTAACTTTTAGCACTGTCATGTCAGGCTCCTGCCATGAAAGCCAGTAATGAAAGTATTGCTTTAAAAAAAACCCCTCATTCATTAATCATGGTGACATCTCATATTAACTGGTTAATGTATAAAGGCCTTTGGGCATTGATGAATCTGTCATTTCAGAAGAACTAAAATGAAGCAATAGTATTTCAGGCAACCAAGAATTCACCAAGGGCAAATGTAATGTTATGCAACTGTTCCAAAAATATTCATTCCATATGGAGAACAATACACTTTTTAAAAGTAAAAAAAAAATCAAAACACACTGGAGAATTTACATATGAAAGCCTAGCTGCTTTCTAGGCACGATGTCAGTTGAATCCTTATCATTCTGATGGTCTCTTTCTTGCAATCAAAGAGACCTTTGAACAAAACAGGAAAACATACTGAATAAATTTATCTATTTTTTAAGGTAGTATATATATTCACTTTATAGGAAAATAAAGTATCATATGAATAACTAATATTTTTATGATACTTTCACTGCATGATACCCTACACAAAAAGTAGTCCCACAGATTTTAAGGGCTTTTGTGTTACTTAAATTAAGTAAATTTTGTGACCTGAGTAAGTCCCACTAGCATAACATACTAGCTATATCTTAAATCTCATGTACAATTTGTCACTGTCATTAGAAGAAATTCCTCCTAATACATTTGATAGGTAAATATAAGAAGTGCTAAAATATCCGGTGTCAGCAGAGCAGCCACTTATGCTGAGAAAAGGCTGGTTTTGACAAAATGGGATAAACTATTTGAAAATATTCTAGTGAAATGGAAATATGACATGTTCAAAGGGGGAAGAAAATTGGAGAAGAAAGAAAACAACTAGAAGAATGGGTTTATAGGAACATACCTGAGATGTAACCCAGCAACACCTCATACTATGACCACCAAATCATGGAGTAAAGTTGTTGTTCTCAAATTTGCAGAGTATTTTGTCACTAGTTTGTTTTTTTTTTTTTCTTTGTTTTGTTTCTTTCTTTTTGAGACAATATTTGCTGTAATATTTCTGTGCAGTCCCTGATAGCTGTCCAGGTGAATGTTAAAGAGTTCAGTATGGTATTACAAGTCCAATTAATTATTTAGTCTCTGTGAGTCTTGAATTCATTACCTGGTATCTCCACTGAGCACAGGGGTGTAGCTACATGAATAAATTACTGCAAGATAAGATAGGTTGAGCACTTAAAAAGTATCAGCTGCCCTGTGGAACTTGTCTACTTGCACACTCTAAAAATATGAGGGAATTTGCAACAACACACTTCTCAAAGTTCACAGTTGAACTTATCTTAAGAGTCTTTTGCAACCTAAACAAATCTATGATTCTGTGAATAAAACCAGTGCTTTTAATATGCATACTGACCATCTATCAGCCAGATTACAAAGTGCAGTGTTGTACAGACTTTTGGAGAGCCCTTCTTAACAAGTCTTTCAATTTTGCCAGTGAATCTGCTCTCTGGAAAAGAGGAACTGAAATCTTTCTTACCATATTCATTTAGAGCACTGGAGATCTATGGCAAAGTTAATAGATTTACAAAGACTCAGACGTTAAATATTGTCTTTGTTTCTGTCCACAAAGATTGATGATTCTGTTATACAAAGAACTTTTTTTTTCAGTAGTTAAAAGATTACTAACTACTAATTACCTAACTACTCTGCTTCTGGTTTTCTTGCTAAGAAATAGTTGGCTAAACAATACTTTGTTGCTCTTCTTTTTAAAGATAAGAATGGTTTTTGGCTTTATAGAGTGTTTCAGCTCTCCTATCAGCATCATTAGCTGCTCTCAAATTGTTTCACCAATTCCAGCCAACAAGATGCTGTTCTGTGCCTTGGAGAATGGAACACTCAACTTTGGTGTTTCCCTGAGCAGCTCAGTAAATACTGAAAATGAATTTGTTCCTCTTGATTTACATTGAACAATCTGGAAATGCAAAATTTGTTCCCATTTGGGTGTCACCTTCACTCTGCTGATAAGAAAGCATTACATAAGTGATAAAGAAAGCATTATTCATTTTCAAGATAGTCCTGAGATCAAATTAGAAATGAAAAATTTCTTCTGCTCTTCCTGTGGTGGTTCTTTCTGTGGCAATGCCCTTTCCTGGCTATGATTGATTGCTTTTATTTATTACTTCCAGACTAGTTCAGCTTATTTCTTTCACACTCATACATGTTCATGTGGAAAGTCAGTCCCCAGCAATATATTTAGTGGAGAGTCCAGTCCAGAACTTAATATATTCTTATAGTAGAGTTGAAATGATGTAGAGAAGACACTTAAAATCCCTGATTTGAGAGCCAGCTACAGCTGAAAGTAGATTTCAGATCCCTGGTGGGCTTTCTCTAAAGTGAACAATTAATATTGGGTACTTTGTGTCTCTGCTCAGTGATTCATCTTCCATGGCACTCTTATTCAGAAACCAAAGACCATAAATCCAAGCGTTGATTGTGGTTTATTTGGGTCATTTCAGAGCTCTGTTTTGGCAAATGAATTCTCCAAGGAAAACGTGGATTTAAATAACAACCTCTTTTACATTCTTGGTAGTTCCAGAGCAGAGTGTCTGATTGTAAACTTTTTTTTTTTTTTTCATTTTATTCAATACATCATATTCTTTTCTAATTTCTTCCTTCATATTTTTTTTTAAATCAGTTAAGACACTACTGCATTCCCCATTTCATTAGACAAATGACATATGCTCTCTGTTAAACCTTCTCCCCTTCCAAAGGGAGAGGGAATGGAAATAAGGGAGAACAACTTCTAGATTGGAAAAGAAACTAGAACAGCTTTAATAAAAATAATAACATGAATATACAAATCCATGCAAACCCACGTTTCTTCCCAGAGATGAAAGTCATGAATTCATCCAGGGTCTCCTCAGTGTCTTTGCTTATGGGTTGTGTCTGTAACAAGCTCCCTTCCATCCCCCATGGATGTCTGTGTTCATTTAGATCATTCTTCTTCAAATCAGAGGCCATCAGTTGTAAGTTACTTCTAAGAGTGGTGCAAAAACTATTTTATGACTCAAGTCCCTCGTTTATGTGTCCAATTAAATATGTAAAGATTGAGAGAGGGTATTAATGCCCTATATAAATAGATTTAGGAGAGATAGGCAGCCTATACAAGCACTAAGTGCCAGCTGTGTGAAGGAAGTGCTGTTTAAGCTGAAGGCAATGCACATACTAATGTGCAAATGTGGTCTGTGAATATTAGAAAGTCCTAATAGTGTGAGTCTGGAGTGATTTTCCAGCAGAATTGCTAGAGGCAGGAATCAAACTGGATTCCAAACAGAGCTGGAGGCACTTCTCAAACTGTTAC
>JAOEGS010001145.1:7846-20269 GCA_025447755.1 Corythornis vintsioides | reverse complement strand
AGTCTCCATCTCTGGAGACACTCAAGACCTGCCTGGATCTGTTCCTGGGTGACTTGGTCTAGGTGCCCCTGCTCTGGTAGGGGGGTTGGACTAGATGATCTTCTAGGTCCCTTCTAACCCCTAACATTCTGTGATTCTGTGAATTGGGAGAGCTCACAGAGTGAACTGTGACCATTGAGCTGTTCCATATAGTTTTCTTTCTGAGGTTTCTAGATGGTGTCTGGTTCTCCAAGAATCATTGAATGTGTTGGAAGGGACCCCCAAAGGTCAAGTCCAACCCCCCTGCAATAAGCAGGGACATCTCTAACTAGGTCAGGCTGCTCAGAGACCCCTCAAGCCTGGCCTTGAGTGTCTCCAGGAATGGGGCCTCCAGCACTTCTCTGGGTAACCACTTCCAGTGATCAGCACCCACCTAATTAAGAACTTTTTCCTAATATCTAACCTATGGCTCCCCTTTTTCTAGTTTAAAGCCATATTACAAAGTCTAAGGAAATCTTGAGAGCATGCCACCCAAACCCGTGTCTTGCTGTAGTGCTGGATGAAACGGGAACTTGTCAGTGCTGTGATATTTATAGCCTTATTTTTCTACCCACAATCCTGGTTCCTAGACACAAGCTGTTACCAAGTAAGTGTTTGGTTCTGGGAATTGAACCTTTTTCTGCAGCCTGGCTTTTCAAAGCCTGACCATTAGGTGTTAACTCCTTTGTGCAGGAAAAAAAAAAACCAAACCCAACATTTCATATGGGGCATGGTGGAGGGGAAATGTACACATACCAAATATCTTGGATTTCATCTTGGCTTCACATGATCTTTCTGATGAGGCTTCTGATTTCAGCTGAGGATGGAAGTGAAGCCTCTTATTTTTGCACTGAGTTTTCTGGGGTTTTTTTTGTTTTGGTTTGTGATTTGTTTTTTTTTTTTCCTTGAATAAAAATGCAGGGAGTTAACTGCTGTCTTATTAACTTGCAGCCAGCATGCTTATCTTCTTTGTTCTTTGTTAAATATGAGCTGGCATGTGTTAGACTGCGTTAGCCTTGGCTCTTTGGGGCTTCAGTGCTTTCTAAATTTGGCATCACTAAACCGGTGCCCTGTTTGCTCCAATCAATTGGGGCTGCTATTTTTAGCAACAAAAGGGAATTGAAATCACAATTTTGCTTCCCATGTAATAGATCCCCAAGAGGAATACTGATGCAAGCTCTCTGTCATCCCATATCCTCCACCCCAAAGCACTGGGCTGAAACGCAGCTGCCACGGTTTGCAGCTGTATTAATCTTTAATCAATCCAGTGTTTTCTGCATTCAGGTGTTTGGGGAGGGGGGTTTGTGGGGGGAGGAAAGGGTCACCATGAGGATCTGCCTAGAATAACTAAGCACCTCTGCACGGTGTGTGCAGGCAGAATTTGTGGGTGACGGCAGGGGATAGACAGAGAGGCTAAAAATAGGATTTGCTTCCAGTGTTTCTCCCATCTATTTTTTGCTGCTTGGTTTTGAGAAGGTTGATTTGGCTCGTACTAAAAATAGCCCTTCCTAGCAAGCTGAGGACAAAAAGTAGAATATTTTTAACCAGCGCAGACCAAAGTACTTTTGTTGGCTGGAGATAATCTAGAAGCTCTGTATTGGTCAAATGTCAGTGATTTATAGAAACCTGTACTAAGTGAAGAGCTGCTGGATGCCAAGCAGGGATAGTCTTTTCTCCCCTTGCCAGCTTTTGTTTTCCCCAGGAGCTGTCAGATTCTTGATCCAGCCTCCGTGTTTTGTAGCAGGAGAATCTCAAGCCTTCAGTTATTGATGTGTTGTTCTTTACAGCTCTGCTGAGGTTAACTGTGCAGAGAAGTTCCTCTCAACCATCTTGTCACACTCAGCTCCTGCCCTACTCTTCATGGCACTTTTTCAGTCACTTTTTCAGCCTGTTAGAGCTGGGTGCTGTGTTGTGACAGACCCTCACTTGTGCCTGGGTTTGGTCTCCCAGGGTAGGGTGGCCCTTCCCCATCAGTGGAGGATGCAGCTGAGAGATCACCTCTGCAGTGGCCATTTTAACAGCACATTTGACTACCTCTCAGGGGCTCACAAATGTCACTGGGCTGTCCTCTCTCAGGGTGGCTTTTAGCGCTCTTTTTTTTTTTTTGGTCAGGAAGAGTGTAGGTATTCCCAAATTGCGGAATCTGTGTCTTTTGAGGGGGAGTGCCATTGTAGTCCCTTGAGCTCTCCTTCCCAGGTTACAAGGCTTGTGAATACATCTGAAAGATTGCCTAAAAACTCACACTTTTCTCAATGAAACCAGTAAAATGGCCAAAGGGCCATGAATTCTCCTCCTGCTCTGCATTAAGGAGACCTCATTTGGAGTATTGTGTTCAGTTCTGGTCTCCTCCGTTCAAGAGCAACAGGGAAATAGAGTCCAATGGAGGCTACAGAAATGATGAAGGGACTGGAACATCTCTCTTCTGAGGAAAGGCTGCAAGCCCTGGCGCTGTTTAGCCTGGAGAAGGGAAGGCTGAGAGGAGATCTTGTTAATGTTTACAAGTATCTGAAGAGTGGGTGTCAAGTAGAAGGGGCCAGTCTCTTTTTAGTGGCACTTCTTCACTGTGAGGGTGACAGAGCCTGGAGTTTCAAGACCCACCTGGAATCTGTTCCTCTGTGCCCCAGGTGTCTCTGCATTGGCAGGGAGGTTGGACTAGATGATCTTCTAGGTCCCTTCCAACCCCTAATATCCTGTGATTCTGTAAAGTATTCCCAGTTTTATTTCCATGGGGCATTTCAGGAGCTTTTTTTGCTGCAGCAAGCATGTGTTTGTATGTGGAGGCAGGCTTGAGCTCTTTAAGCTTTGTCTTCCCTGTTATCTAACCTTGAACTGGGGAGTCATGAAGCTATAATCTCATTTCCATGTGATTGCTCTGCAGGACTGGAGTTGAATTTTCCATGCTCGCTGTTGCTTCCTCTCCCATTGTCAATGCTGATCCTTGTCCCTGTTGGGAAAGGAGAGGAATTTCACCTCTTGGGTCTTTATTGCACCATTCTTTGCTTTAATGGGTCCCAACTGCTTCAGAAGCACATAAAAATGTTCTTTCTGGGCCCTGAATATTCATTTCATTCACCAGATGGACTGCTGTGATCTGCTGGGTGCTGGTTTTGACTGGATGGAGAAGAGTAGTCCCCTTTTTTTAACAGCAGGGAATGTTTATCCTGGTTAAGGAGCAGGTCCACAGCAATGATGCAAGGGCTGAAACCCCCCTGATGGGAGAGTTGGGGTTGTTCTCTTCCCCGGAGAAGGCCCTGGGGATACCTTCTTGTGGCCTCTCAGGGTCCTGCAAGAAAGCTGGGAAGAAACTTTTTACAAGGACTTGTAGTCATAGGGTGAGAGATAATGACTTCAAACTGGAAGAGGAGAGATTGAAATTAGAAATGAGGAAGAATTTCATCACTCTGAGTGGTGATGCACTGGCATAGGATGCCCAGGGAAGCTGTGGGTGCTCCATCACTGGATGGGTTCAAGACCAGGTTGGATGGGGCTTTGAGCAACCTGGTCTAGTGGAATATGTCCCTGCCCATGGCAGAGGGGTGGGAACTAGATGATTTTTAAGGTTTCTTATAAAGTAAACCATTCTTTGATTCTCTGATAATCTTTAGAGCTGGGATGACAATCTCTGCTCCAGAAGAGGTGATAGTAACTAGCACTGATGGGCATGACTTAAATGGGATAGAGTGAGGGGTGGATGCTGCCCTGGGTTCAGTTTGGGTTAAGGATCACCAGCAGCTGCTGTCCTGATCAGTTGGGAGGGGCCACAGCTGGGAGAAACATCTGGAGCAGCCAATAGAATAGCACCCTGAGGCATGGTGTTTTACCAGCTTTCCCACTTGTTTACTGCTGTAAATAGGATGGTCAGTTGGAATATGACCATGCACAAGTGAAATGAAAAGTGGGAGTAGAGGATGAGCATCTTTTGCACAGATAATGGGTTATAACCATGATACCAATGATTTTTGCCAGTCAAGAAAGTGTCATTCTGCAGAAGAGCAAGAGTTGTTGCTCTCGGTGTGCTGGACTCTCCAGGGTCAGGCTGTGTGGACTCTGAATCCCAACAGGAGGCTGTGGGAAGGTTTTCAGAATGGAGAAAAGATGTAGTCTTGCACTTGTCAGCTCTGTGCTTGTACATAGGCTGCTTTCAAATAAAGCTTGTCTTGGGATGGGAATCCAGATACAGCCTAATGATTTTGGGAATTGTCTCATGTCCAGAGCTGCTGAAGTCTGTCTAGAGGTAACTTAACTGGGGTAGAACATCTCCAGCCCAATGTTGGTGCATATAGTGATTTATTAAGAATGAGGTGCTTTTTCAGAGTATCTCATGTTATGGGACACCTTTGCTTCTTTTTCTTCCCTTTCTCTTGATTTTCCTTCAAGGTGGACATTGACTTCTTTGCCTTAAAATCAGCCAGTGAGCTTCCATTCAGGCAAACTTTGAGTTGTTGTGCTCGTGCAAGAGCTGCCTGGGCACTCTTCTTTCCTGGAAGAGATGGCAGATGGCTGAAGTGGAAGAGACTTACAGTTAAGTCTGACTCCTGAGTAGATGTATCATCACACTTCTGAGCTGCTGGGGTTTTCTTCTACAATCACTTATCCCTACTCTTGCTTTGCCTTCTCCAAGCTCTGCCAGCTGCAAGTTGGTTTGGAACTTTGCTGTGAGACAGTCTGGAGGAGAAAGAGAATTGAAAATCTTCATCCCTGCTTGGAGTTAAACTAGCTTTGGCATCTCAAGTTGATAGGAAAAAAATTAGTTAACAAAGCAGTGCCAGTTCAAAACTTCAACGTTTGGCTCCATAGTAGAAACTAAAGATGAAAGTAATCAATGTGAAAAGTGAGTGCCTCACTAATGCACAAGTCTTAATAAAGCCTTTTGCTCTCCCCTTCCCCATAGCATGTACACTTTATATCATCTAAAAAGAGCCTTCAGAAATGTGGCCTGAAAAAAAGGTGGCTTTTAGGTTATATTTTTGTAAAGCAGCCGTTGTACTCTGGGTGTGTTCTTCAAGATAATTTGGGAACATGGAGCAGGAGGCAGTTACCCTTCTCAAAGTGGAGCTACTAAGGAAATAATGGTATTAATGATTTCTTGTAGAAAGGCACTAGTGTTTAATTGCTGAAGTTCAGTTCTGGGGGGTACTTTAACCTCTGGACTCCAGGTTATTTTCATTTCAAGTAGAACCTAAAAAAAAAAGAGGAGCTGTCCTGTTACTTGTCATTCAGTTAGAAATCCCTGGACTTCAGCTGAAGTCTTATGCTCCAGTTGATTGTGGAGCCCATTGCTTAGGTCAATTGTAACACAAATGAGCTAAATATCCTTAACTGAAATTGTACTTGTGCTTTACTAAGCCTTTAAAGTGCTAGAGCTGTTTTCCAGAGTCCCTGCCTTATGGATCATGCACTCTAAGCTGTAGCTGCTGGATGCTGAACAAGTTCTGGTGTCAGAAAACAGTATTTTAAAATGCTGAGCTTGTTATATGGGAATAAAGGGATTTAAGTCCATAAATTTAGAGTTGGAAGGAGGCAAATTGATCTATGCATGTTACAAGGAATGGCAGTTCTTTAGGTACCTTGCTAAAACACAGAATCCTAGCACTGTGGGGGTCTCTGGAGATCATCTCATCCAACCCCCCTGCTCCAGCAGGGTCACCCAGAGCAGCGTGCTCAGGATCACATTGTCCAGGCAGGTTTGGAATCTCTCCAGAGAAGGAGACTCCACAAACTCTCTGGGCAGCCTGAGCCAGGCTCTGCCACCCTCATGGCCAAGAAGCTTTTCCTGATGGTGATGTGATGATTTTGTGATGATGACCTTCTGGGTTCTAGTCTGTGCCTGTTTCCTCTTGTCCTGTCACTGGGCACCACTGGAGAGAGTCTCCTCTTCACCCCTGCCCTTTAGATGATGATGAGTGTTGATCATATCCCCTCTCAGTTTTCTCCAGCTAAACAGCCCCAAGGCTTTAGCTTTTCCTCATAAGAGATGCTCCAGCCCCCTCAGCATCTTCATACCTTCTGTTGGACTCTCTGCAGTAGCTCCTTGTCTCTCTGGAACTGGGGAGCCCCAAACTGGGCAGAATATTCCAGAGGTGGCCTCTCTAGGGCAGAGTAGAGAGGGAGGAGTCTCCTTCTCTGGAGACATTCCAGACCCACCTGGATCTGTTCCTGGGTGACTTGGTCTAGGTGCCCCTGCTCTGGCAGGGGGGTTGGACTAGATGATCTCTCTAGGTCCTTCCAACCCCTGACGTTCAGTGAATCTGTGATTGTGACCCTTGCTTGACCTTTCTCTAGATGGATTTTGCTGTATCACAACTGTTACTCACACTTCCCTCATCACAGCTGTGTAGGAAGTGGCAAAATGGTGTGACACGGACACTTGGGTGTTTTCCATACTGTTCCCTGAAGCTGGCAGTGCAGCATCTGCACCTCCTTTCACTAGCTGGAGCATCCTGCACGTGTGGCACGTATTAGTGTGCCAACAGCACAGTCCTAATTGTGCTGGACCCTTGGCATCTTGCAAAGAAACCTTGAAAGCAGGGAAGGGGCAAATGGCATCTGTGGGCATCTGCTAATAGGCCATTCAGGGTTGAGCAGGATCTTTTTGCTGGTGGTTTCATTTGTTGCTATTGCTTCTACTTGGTATTATTTTCACTTAGCAGGCACAGGACCTGTAGTATTTACAGCATTTCCTCACTGTTAGCACTCAAACAGAAAGATTCTGGCTGCTGTTTGCATGCCAACTGTTGTGGGTGATCTGAAAGCAGAGAGTAATCTTGTCATCTGCAAACACATCTCTCCCTTCAGGTGCCCCAAAAGGAATTTACTGCAGAGTCCCAGTGCCAGGTGACACCTCTGCCTGCTCTCCCTGAGCAAGGTCAGCATGGGAGTTGAACCAACAGTCTCAGTTAATTGTTCTGCAACATGAAACAAAATGATTCTGGTTTCTTGGAGAGGGCTAAATGAGGATGAGGTGCAGGCAGTGAGTTTGAGAAGGAAGAGATGGGAGAAAAAGCAAGTGGTGCTGAATGTTCTTGCTTAAGAAGCAGTTGGAAAAGCAGATTCTGGCTGGAGGAATTGCTGGCTAATGAGCAAAGTGAGATGAGAGCTACTGGTGTTGTGGTGAGGGCCCTGGAATCATCTGTTAAACTAACAGCAATGTTGAGTCACTCAGAGCTTCTCAGCATGTGGGAAAGAATCCTAGAAAGACTTGAGACTTGACACAGATCCCAGTCACCCACCAGTGAGAAAGATTAAGGTCTAGAAGCCCAGCTTGCAATCACTCTTGCCTGCTGCTGGTAAGCACAATAGTCACAAGGATATGAAACCTACTGGAGAGTCACTAGCAGAGACCTATGGCCTGTGTTCTAAAGTATTTTATTGGGTGCTTACAGGCTTTAAGATAATTTTATGTTACTACATACTTAAAGCTGAGAGCTGGTTTAATATTAATCACTATATTTTTTTTGTAGTTTAATGATTTGGAAATCTCAGTCTGCAAAGTCGACTAGTGAACACCCATTGCTGTGAAGGAACTAATGTCTGTTTGTTGTCATTTTGATTTGCAGTGGTCACAGGATCTACTGATGGGATTGGAAAAGCCTATGCAGAACAGGTAAGAATTCTCATCACTTGGAAGTTTAGCTCAGTTGTGGGCAAACTGTCAAGCAGCAAGTTGTATCTCCTCACCTTATCTTAACATAGATATCTGTGGAGAAAGGTCTCCTTCATCTGGTGATGAGCTGTTATGGTTTATGGTCAGGGCAGCCTGCTACACTTATAAGAGGCTCTCTGTTAGCCCCCCTCCCTCCCCAAAGGGGAAGAGAAAGGGAATGAGGGAGAGAGACTTGGCCATTAGAAAAAGTGTTAGTATCTTTTTTTGGGAGTTCTCTTTTCAGCTCTTCCTTACCTTGTCCTTCAGGTTTGTGTTTTTGTGGTTGGTGTGTTTGTTTAGTTTTGGTTTGTTGGTTTCTTTGGGTTTTTTCCTCCTAGTTGTTACAATTACTTTTAACTTTCTCAACCCTTGGTATTTCCTTTTGGTATTTCAAGGCACTGACTAAATGGCATTTCTAGCTGCCTGCAGCATGTTCCAAATACTCCCTATAGTTCACGAAGTCTCTGAAGCTGGGTTTTACCTCTTAGCTTAGCTCTTTTACTGTCTTTTTGCTCTTGATAGATAGGTGGGCTCCAAATCTGGTACTGAATTCTATTGCTTAAGACAGAAAGTGCCTGTAAGTGTGGGGCAACAGCCCAGAGAACATCATTACAAATAGTGCTGACTATAACACTTCACACCAAAAATCACTTTCAGCTCCATTTTGAGACTCATCTGGACTCACTGAACACCAGCATGGCTTTGTATGAGGAGATTTGCCTGAGAGAGATTCCCTCTTCCTGGCTTTTTTTTTTTTTTTTACTGAATGTCCTGTAATGTCCCTTCATCCCTGGTGCCCTGCCACCTGCACACCCCTGGCTTCTAAATAGTTTTCAGAAGGTAAAATCACAATCAGAGACTCTTTTGGTTTGGATATCTCTAGGGCTTTTCTGTCCTGTGGGCCCACAGCTATTTGAAATGGCTGAGTAGATGAATTTGAGATGGTGTCCCAGGAAGAGTGTATTGCAGTGAGCCCAGTGTTTACCTGGAGGTGAATGTGTTCACTCTCCTAACACCACATCATTTCCCTGAGCAGAAAGCTGAAGTTACCTGTTAGCCTGACCTTGGCAGCAATTAATTAGCAGCTCCATAATTAATGAGAGGTCTACCATGAGATTTCTTACACGTGGAGATCTACCCATGGGAGCAGGGTGTGGAGTTCACTGCCAAACTTCATCATACATACTAAAACTTCCCTAAAAGAATTCCGTGGGTAAAATAATCTTTATAATACCTCTGATTAGTGCAGAGCAAGAGTGGAGTCTGGCTAAAAGAGGAAAGTATTGGGTGCTGGGGTAAGCCTGCAACACAAGTGCTAAAGTGACCATGGATATCTTCACTTGGCATGTTAAACTTAATTATGGGGACTAACTTTGTTGCTCTAACCTGCATAGGTCTTGTAAAAGTTCTGTAAAATACCAGCTGTTGAGTTTTATCTTAGAAATGTGCATGTCCACCTGCATTGGATGGCTGAGAAGATAGCAAGTTCAGTGTGAGGGGAATCAAATAGTAGCATGAAAATGTTTGCCCTGGTTTTTCTCCTTCATGTGTCTACATTAAACTTTATTTTCTTTTTTTTTCCAACTGATCATATATTGTGATATTTGACAAATGATGCAGTTCTTTAATATACAAACTCGGAAGGGATTTATGACTGTTCTGATGCCTCTTCTTTTGTTCTGTTGCAGTTAGCAAGTCGTGGCTTGAAGGTGGCTCTTATTAGCAGATCAAAAGAAAAACTGGACCAAGTTGCTGGTGAAATAAGTGAGTTAAACTTCTTCCATAGACTTCCCAGGCATGGATATAAAGAAATGCAATTGCATGTGAATTCCATGTGTGCTAATACGTAGTCAGCTCTAATTTTGAGAAGGGTTGCTTTTATGAACAGAGTAAATGTTACAGCTGTAAGTGGGAAAGGCCTTGCAGATTAATTTTCCAGATGCTGATATTGAACTTCTGACAACAACAGGGCTTAATTCTGGAAGAAGTACTTCTAAAATGGTTATTCTTCCTTAAGAATGCAGTACCTGGTCAGACTGAAATACCACCTATCCCCAGAGGGATCATCAGAAGGTGAAAAAACATGTAGTCATTACTACATCTGAATATCCCTTCAGCTTGAAGCAAGTTTCATTTCATGGCCTTCAGCCATAGGGTGATTTCTCTGTGACTCACAGTTGTTGAAAACATTCCTTATATTAGTTGTTGGATTACCAAGTATAACAATTTATTGTGGGTAGCTTTCCTTTCTTCATTATGTTTTGATTCTCATTTTGAGGGGTGTGTGCTTGGGTAAATCACTCAATGATCAGATGAGAAAGATGTAAGTTCTTTTGGGGTGATGTGCATGTACAATCATAGGAATATAGTGAATGAGTGAATGTGTGAGGGATTAGTTTCTTTAAGTATGTAGTAAACTGTTGTAACACAAAAAAAATGAGACCAACTGAAGAATTCCAATCACAGCTATGAAATGGATATTTGGACACAATCACTTGAGAAAGCTTTCTCCTGTCTCATGCTGACAAATGATTTTCTGATCAGAGCAAAGTGTAGTCATAACACACAAGAATTCCTCTTGTCACCTGTATCTCTTTTATTAAGGCAGCTTTCATGCAAGGTTATTGTTTATGTGGAGTATGTCGAGATAAAGTGGGAAATGGAGCCTGGTGTGTAGAGGTTTTTGCTCAGCAGGCCCGGGAGTAGTGTGCTGTAAATCAGATTTCTCTATTTTCTAGGCAGACAAGTCTTCCTCTGGGCATGTTTAGGTGCTGTAGAACATTCCTTCTTAAAGCCAAGGGGGGCATTGAGTCCTGTGGTCCATGAGGGGGGGTGTGCATGGGGAGTATCACAGTTCCCTGCCTGAAATCATGCCATGCTTTGACTTTGTGCAGCCCCCCATGGCTGTCAGCTGCTGCCCCTGGATTTCCAGGCAGCTTGATTTGGGGTCTTTAGTTAGCTTTGGAATTAGGATGAGCTTGATTCCGGAAAGCCACACATCGTTGAGTGTAATATTTGGGTCAGAGGGCTTATGGATTGATCCTGTGTGTTGCTAAGAATGGGGGTTTTTTTCTGACTTGGTGAGTCTATCTTGAAAGCTGGGATGGATTTTGGCATAATGGGAGTCAGAGGGGAGCAAGTGGAGGCAAGTATGAAATAAAGTGTGTTTTCTTCCTATGTTTTCTAGTAGCAAGTACTAATTCCACACATGAAAAACTTAAATGGCTCTTGTGGCTCGAGGGTCTGGGGGTTTTGTCTTAGAGATCCATCTTCTGCTTTGTTGTCTTAAAGCTCATAAGTGAGGGGTTGAGCATATGTGTGTATATTGAAATTAAAGCCATTTAATAAGATTGACATTTTCTGTCATTTTTGGGGTCTGTTCTATACTTCAGTGTGATTAGATCTTAAACTTGGTAACTCAAATTCAGTAATGTAATTCAAAATTCAAATGTATGTAATTTGAATGTATGTAGTCTAAGAGTCCAGAGCTTTTGCTCTAGATGGCCTTTTCTCTGTGCTCTGTTTTTACCTGTGCTACTGGTATCTGATCCCTGAATAACATTGCAGGTTCTCCAGGGTTTTGGCTCTTTTGGCTCCTAAGTATCTATGTGCTTCTCTAGTAATTCTGTATTTCACTGTATCTGGTATGGGAAGACTGGGGAGTTTGATTTTGCATCTCATTTTCCATCTTTCTCAATATCTTGGACTTCAGTGAGTAACTTAGAACTGTAATTAACAGCTGCTTGCTGTTCTGCTGAAAGGCAAAGCTCATTCCTTTTAAGTTCCCACAAAAAAAACCCAAAACAACCCAAAACAGTTCTTGTTATACTCAGCTGATTTTAACACACTTCTGTATGGTGAATAATACCAGGGTGTAATAACAATCTGCTGTCACCAGTCTGAAAAATATTTGGTCTTTCTGGCTAACAGATTCCATTCACCCATGACAGTCAAAGTGCTACTTCTGTGAGCTTCCCAACTCCCAAATTGGCTACATTCACAAAATGGATGTCTCTCCCTTAAATAAATGAACTCTCCCCCCAAAACACACCTCCCATACACACATAAAAACCCACAACAGAACACAAAAGAAAAAACCCAAAGAGCTCTATCTGTAGCCACTCTGGAGTCTTAAATTCTTCATCTCTGCCCTCAATAGAGTACTAAAAAAAAAAAAAAAAAAAAAAAGGTACTAAAAAGCAGGTTTTCATGTTTTTCTTTCATCTCTTGGCTTCTTACCCTTTACTGAAAGGTTATAAACTCTCTGGAGACTGGAGACTGGATTAGGGCAAGTTGTGACACTGGGAAGATGACAGCTTTATTTGTTGGAGGTGAATCTCCTTAGTTAAAGAAACTTTCCTCCCTCCAGTGTGATGAAGAATGGAGAGCTTTTTTTTTTTTTTTCTCTGATGCTTTGCTTGCATCTGTGGCCATCCTGAATCTAAAGAATATCCTACTCACGAAGCTGGAGAGATCATGATTTGATGGGTGGACTGTTCAGGGGTTAAGGAATTGGCTGGATGGTCACATCCAGAGGGTGCTGGTCAATGGCTCAATGTCCAGATGGAGAGCAGCGACAAGTGGTGTCCCTCAGGGGTCTGTAACTGGGACCTGTACTGTTTAATATCTTCATTAATGATATTGACAGTGGGATTGAGAGCACCATCAGCAGAGGAGAGAGGTGATTCTGCCCCTCTGCTCTGCTCAGACCTCACCTGGAGTATTGCATCCAGTTCTGGAGCCCTCAGCACAGGAGAGACATG
>JAOEGS010001144.1:278522-323133 GCA_025447755.1 Corythornis vintsioides | reverse complement strand
GGTGACTTGGTCTAGGTGATCCTGCTCGGGCAGGGGGGTTGGACTAGATGACCTTCTAGGTCCCTTCCAACCCCTAACATTCTGTGATTCTATAAGTCACACTCTCATATTTCCAGCACAAGCAAGTTCTGGCATTATATTATGGAAAGAAGAATGAATCATCTCTTGGGGTTAATGTGCTTCTTTTTCTTTTTTTTTTTTTTCTCTATTTTATTGAAAGGCTGATGTTAAAGAATTTATAATTAAGCAGATGCCCATCAACATTTTTTTAAGCAGAACTTCTATTTGAAAAGCAATGAATATTTTCCCTGCTATCCCCCTTCAACAGATGTTCTTCCTAATCTACATTCACTTTACTCACTGTCTTACCTTTGACCTTTCTTTTGATGGTACTTGTAGAAGAGAATGTCAGTATTTATCTACCTGCTGTGCTTCCATCTGTCTATGCAGTGCACGAATAACCACAAATTATATTTCCTTTGTGAAAATTTGAATGACAGAAGCATTTCTAAGGGTTCATATACATGGAATGATCAGATGCTATCTCCTTGTCTTGGAGGAGTTATTCATCCCATATCTGGACACGCCAAACAGAAACAGCTGCCAAACATGGATTTGGGTTTCAGTGTCTCCACTGAGATTTTCTATCAGAACTCTTTCTCGGATGCCTTTCATCACCCTTGTTTTACTCATTTTTGTTGTCAGGGTAAATGAAATAGGAAGGTTCATACCCTTGACTGCTACAAGAAAAGTAAAACAAACAAAGTCATTTTAAAGAGGTCTCTTTGGGGAAGTTCTATCAGAATAATGACCTGCAAACCTGTAGAATCTATACAGTTTACAGACTGAGAAACAGATCTCTGGTGATTCCAGTGGAGTCACACTGGCAACAGATCTGGTCGCAGAATTTGTGCTCTAAGAGGTACAGAAGTTTCCTGTGTGAGATATCCAAAAAAATCCCAGGATTTTTTGAAAGATTTATTCCAATTCTCATCTTCAGTGGGTAGGAAGAAAGAAGAACTCATGACTTTTTTTTTTTTCTTGTCTCCACCTCCAAGTTACAAGAATGTAAAATCTCAAAACTTTTAAAATGTACAAATGGAAACATCAAAATAAAGTCTAAGATGTATTGATTTACTATGTAGACTTATATGCTGGTGAATGGGACTGAGCTGATCAAATATTGATTCTTCCTTCAAGTACTCAATTCTTTTTTATGTCTAGGCTAACCTAGCTCTCCCAAAAAGGAGAGCTAGGTTAGCCAGTGCCATAGAGCAGGGCTGTGCACAGTCTTGATTACAGCTGCTCAAGCTCCTACCTCTGAGAGACATTTGAGGCTGATTTTTCAGGAGGCAACACTCCTCTGAAACAAAGTGTGCTCTGCAACATCTGCTTAGGGAAGTTGGGATCCTACAAAAGGAACAGTTGAGCGAAAAGGGAAAACTATTATCACATGCTAAACTTTAATGCTCCACAGCACATTTAATGTAAGTATGGCCATCAATTCATCACCCTGGCCAAATGCCAGGATTTGCAATTAAATGGTCCTGAGTGTCTACATTACAATCTAAAGCATACTCCTGGACACACTGGGACTCTACAAAATTTTACGTTTCTATTTCTCTCCACCGACTATATATAAAAAAAAGAGACTGGTCTAATCTGGCTCTCTAAAATGCAGATATCTCATTTTTATGTGCAAATGTTAGGATAAATGAATCTCATCCCAAACTCCTGGGAACAGAAAGGCGGAGAACCATGCCCAACATAATGAAAAGGTTTACCCATAGCTGAGCCTGGAGGAAAGTCAGAGAAGTATAAAGTATATCAAAAAACCCCACATTATAAGAAGAGAAGCAACTTTGGAACATCTTTGTAAATATCTTGTATAAACATAATAAAATCTAGCACTAATTCAGTATCTATTCAGAAAAAAAACAGAGAAATGTGTATAGTGTACAATGTAATCAATATTTTGACCAACTAGAACACAAATCAACCTGCTTTTCATTCAATAGATGCCTAGTTTTGCTATCAATAATAAAAGGCTTGCAAAGTGAAGGCTAGGTTAGCCAGTGCTTCTGCACTTGATAACATTAAGAGAATTATAGATATTATGCTAAATTTGTGCCTTTAATCCATTAACAATACATGTTTGTGAAGAAGCCAATTTGTTAGGCTCAGGCACATCACACGACCAAAACATTCATGATGCAATTATCTGCAGAGAGCTGCAGAAATCGGGGTATCTCTGAAGGGTGTCACATCAAGGAAGACAAGTGAGAATCAGAACCCTCCCCATTGTCCTCCATACTTGGAAACTTTTGCATCTATCACAAGACTGAACTGTGCTACTTAACTGACAAGTATCTGGACATGCTCTAAAAGATGCAGAGTTTTTCCTATCATCCTTCAGGATAGGGGTGTCCCCTCCAATTTCAGCCTAATTTTTCCATTTGCTTCTCTCAAGAAAGGGCTGTAACTCCTTTAATTTTCAGTGCCTTCAGGTTTCAGAAAGCTTGCACTCTGGCACTAGAATTGCAACAGGAATTGCTTCCCTTTGAAAACAGTAAATAAAATACATGCCATAAGGTTCACAATTCAGTGATGCATTACCTGTATCAAATCAAGAAAAGTATCTTTAACACCTTGACAGTGTTAAAGACCTGAAGGATTTTTTAAGGACCGAAGTCTAAGGTTGCTTGTGAAAGCATTCTGACTGAGACTTTCAGGGAGGGTATCAAAGAGAATACATTAAATTTCTCTGCAGATTAAATCATTATAAAGGAAGCTACATGAAAGACAGTATTTCTAATAAGAGATGAGTTGAAAACTATGTCAGAAATTAGTTATGATTTTTGAAAATTAGACTTTCACTTGCTATCAAATAATTGGTGTTAAGTTGTCCTCCTAACTGGACTGAACTCTGGAAACTAAGCAATAATGGTGGTCCAAGTCCTCAATGGAAGTGCATTAACAATGGTAATTTTGGTCAGAGATGAAGCAAATGAGCTGCATGACTTCTGTTAATTTGGGGCCTGCTTCTGCTTTTGAAGTTAGCAGTTCTGTTGACTTCAAGGAAAATGAAACTGAACTGCCTTTCCTGGCAGTCACATGAATTCAGTTCAAAAAGAAATCAAAGCCTCTGCCCAAAAACTAGTCTGAATTTCTGAAGTAAAACTAATTAAAAGAAAATCCTGATATATTCATGCATTCTTTGTATACCATGGTTTCAGGCGTGTCCAGGAAACAACACTGTTCAATGATTAGGTATTTATAGCCTTTTTATCCTCAGTTAGCTATGAGATCCCTTGCCAAGGCAGCGGTCTCACTTATCTGTATTGGGCTCTTGGCTTTTTTCAAAGCCTCGAGCTAATAATTCCCCTGTGCACATTCACTGCTGTGGAAAAGGGGCAGAAAGGGCTCTCTCCTATTTAGATGGCATAAGGCCACTTGAAGGAATTTATTCTTCTATGCATCACGTTGCATAACAAGATACCTAACACTTGTTAAGGCACTTTTGTCACAAAAACAAAAACTTCTAGGCAGAGAAGAATTATAAAAAGTAAAATTAGTGCAAGTCTTGTTTGATGAAACAGAACAAAAGGTTTCCCAAGGTTTCCTCAAATGACCAGAGAGCAGAACGAGTCGGAGGCTCGCAGCCACCCGGCAGCCAGAGAGAAAAGGCGTGCGGGTCTTCCAAGCTCATTCCTGCTCTGGCGACTCAGTCACACATCAACTCCCACCAGCTTTGCTCCTCACCCTCCAACTCCCAGCTATGTACACCCTGGCAAATCCTGCAGCCCGACCTGGCACCTGTGGTACTTCAGGCTGATAGGAAAAGAATAAACCTCCTGCCAACAGACAGATGAACCTGACAATAAAGCCCAGGCTGGAGAGGAGAGATGAGCTGCCGAGTGCTTTCCAGATGCACTACACTTGAAACCAGCCACAATCCGAGCTGGAGAGGTGGACAGATATTTGGTTCCTGATTTACATGTGAATGTTGCCTCTAAATTTCTCCATCTATGTAGCTACAGGCAAATCAGGAGCTATTTCTGTTTCACAGACACTGTATTTCTGACATGATTACAGCAGCATCCCTTAGGTTTTGAAAAGGACACATTTCAAAATGAAATTTCATTTTCAAATTTCAAAATTTGAAATGTGTCCTTTTCAAAGCCAAAATGGGTCAGCCCTGGTCAGTGCAGTACTTTATCTCCCCAAGGTTATGAAACCCCTACAATTTTACTACATTTAGGAACTTTGTCATGGTGGTAATTCTGGATGATCTGGATTCATTTTGAGGGAATGGTCAGCCAGGACTATTTCAGAGAGAAGACTCAAGTCCTCAGTGTAATTAAGGAAGGCATAATTAGAAGTTTGCACTCTGAAGGTTTATGAAATGCTGTCTGTCTTCACCCTGAAATACACTTTCTATATGGGCTGACATTCCTGTTGATGTCTGATGCTGAATGACATGATTTGAAGAAGAAGCTGAGAAGTAAAACAGGATAGTGCTTGAGTTCCCCATTCTGAATATGACTGCAGTGGTTCCAAAAAGTACCCAGTGTGACCCCAGATTAATACCAGGAAGCCTTTTGCAGACCTGCCTCCCCAGCACTAAAAAAGCAGAGAGCTGCTGGTGCCCAGGACATCAATCCCTATGTGGCTCTCACCTGTAAAAATCACACCTGCCCAAGGCAGAAAGGACCACTGCCAGCCTCTTGCTGTCAAACATTACTCCTTCACCTCTCTACCATTGAAAATATATTCCTGCCCCCCTGAAATCCTCCTGGCCCCCTTGAGAAGACTGATGAATGGCACATCCTGGGCAGCACCATGGCATGAAGCACCCCAGATGGCTCGGCGCGTGCAGCACCCCGCAGAGGCGTGTCAGGACTGTGGAGATATGTCTTCCTCAAAGCCAAGTTTGAAGCTAAAATTTTTGCTAAATCCTATATGTGGTGCCAAGAATGAAAAGTCATCAGTGAAGAGACAGGAATAACAGACTTGTTATAGTGACAAACTGGAACTCTTGTTAATCTGTGTTCCCCAAGGAGAAAACCAGGGCGAGGGCAAACACAACCAAAATGTATCACAGGGAAATTATTCTATCACCCCCAAACTTTAAATGAGGCTGAGATAGAGAGTGAATTTGGGAGCACCTCAGCCTTATTACACCACTTTCTTCATCAAGCCCTACAGGCTGTGGCTTAACTCTCAGGTGAGACCTGCTCTGGGGGAGTGTCCATTAGAGTTTACAGTGCTACAAACTGGAGAGATGTCTTACAAAGCTCAGCTCAGCACATCATGCAAGTACATATACTGGAACAAAATTTCACTAGCACTTAACATGAAGACAACTTCAGTCTGAGCTACGTAAAGCTTCAATGAAAAGACATGGAGAAAATTATTTCTTGGATTTGGTACCAACAAATTCTCTTGCTACTCTTGTCACCTTTTTCCACTTCATTTTCCTTTGCAACTGGAAGGCAAATCTCCTCACCATCTTTTCTAAAGGAAAGTGTTAGGTATGTGCCATGGGATAAAAAAAGAAAGGTGATAATAAAAGAGCTTAACTTTTATAGGCTCCAGAGGAGATTCACATTCTATCAATTCTGAGTTTAAACAACATGAAAATGGGCCCAACCCAGAAGTAAATCCCCTCAGAGTGCAGCCTTTCGAGTCAATTTTTCATCTTAGCCTTTCTAGCTGGAGACATCACACATAAATAAACATGTGCAAGTTATTGCCAGCATGCTCTGCTTTATTAATTTTGTGTAGAGCAAGCTGGCTTTCAGGGAGGTTAATTTCCTGAACTGAGAAGAAAATGGCACTTCACCAATTTGAAAATAAATAATTGTGTGGATACCTCAGTTCATTATTTTTAACTCTGCAGAGTCCTTACAGACTCCAGGGGCACACTGACAGCTTAGAGGAACAGAGCTATTTTCACTCACCAGTTTCCCTATGTGGTGTGTATTATAGAGTGGTACATAGAAATTAATGGCTGTTTAAAGACAGCAGTGCCTTGTCTTTTTAAACAGAGCCCAGTTAATCTTGAGAATATCAGTTCCAAAGATGTGGCTGCTGATGGAGTTAAAAAAAAAAAACAATCCAACAACACTCCGCCCCCCCCATTAGGTTTAGAGAAAATGTTCCTAAACTCTAGCAACATTCTCCTAACCTGTTGAGCTCTTGTGTCTGAGTTGATGTCACATCTTTGCTGCCTCTGTTGCTCTTTAACCTTAAAAATCCTTAGCTATGACAAGCAGTAACTTGAGTGCTACCTGTGAGCCTGGAACCAGAACAGGCACAGCCAAAGTGCTGGTTTTGTTTGGAATAATGAGAAATTACATTAGTCCATATGGCACTGGAAATCCTGGTTCAAACCTGTCTGTTGATTTAAAGGCATATGGATGCTACAGGGCTGTGACAGTATTGCTTGACTGTGGCTATTTCAGAACCCAGACAAAAACAGATGGCAGCACTTCTGAGGTTTTGAAACATATGCTGTGAAACATAATTTTAAACTATATTTATTAACAGTGGGGTTAATTTTATGGGAAGTCCTAATGAAAGTATTTTGGAACATTATTTTAGGAAACGAGTGGTGGGAAAGCTTGGAGTGTGCAAATGTATGGCTCCAGAATTGCTTTCTCAGACTAAACGTTTGATAGGAATTCTAAATAGCACTCCTAACCATTTGCATTTTTGTGTGTCTTAGAACAGACAAGATTAGAGAAATAATGTAAATTTGAAACCATTTTAAATTCATGTGCCATTCTGAGTTTGTAATAATCTTTTCATCATCTTAACTAATGTCAGGTGATAGGCAAAAGTACATTAATTTATCTGTCTTATCAAAATGTTTAACATAGATAATATGCATGAAAGAGAAAATATTATCTGGCTGACATGATGCAAAAATGTCATTCTCTTCTTCTCTGTACAGATGGTTTTTCACTTCCCACGGTGTTTCGCTGTGGAAAATCTGTTGTGCTCTTGCTATTTAATTTGCCTTTTCGATGCAGTTTTCTCAATTAAGTCTCATGCAGATGATGCAGTCATTTATTCAGAGGATCATACTTTCTGTTCTTATTGGATAAACTTAATCTGCAGGGTTAAAATTTAGCTGTGTGATATAAATTAATTTTAAATTTAGATAAATGATTCTTTGGTAGAGATCAAAAAATAAATGTGGTCCCCAGATCTGAAACTTACAGGGGGAGCAGGGATGACTTGCTTGGATTTTACTGAACTAAGGGGAATCCAGGTGAGAGAGGCTGGGAGAAGCAACTTAACTAATTAACTGCTCTGTATAGCGGGTACCACTGGACCATTAGCTCCACTTTACACTGGTGTGTCTCAGCACTGCTCTCTGACCACTCATTAGCAGAAGGCCAAGCAGATTGATGTCTCATGGCAAGGACATTTTCCTCTGAACAGTGACTTGTGGCGAGGGCGTAGCAAGAGAAATTTTACCTCTGGTGCAGTACAATTGTTGGGTATGAAAACTCAAATAAAAAGTCAAATCTGTGAGAAACCCTTCATTTTCCCACTCACAACTTTTACCTGAATAATACAATAACTCCAGGAACCCCTTCATTCAGGGAAGAGGGGGGAGCAACCAGCAAGCACAACTCAAGTTGCATACAGAAAAACCTGGTGCATGTTTTCTGTGCTCAGCTTTGCAACCTAACCCATTGCTTCAAACTTCTTGCTACTGAGAACAAAATAATGCATGCAACTGCTGTCAGTAGCTAAACAGAAGCACAAAAGCTGACAATACACTCTGTACAAAAGCAATGAGCCAATTTAAACTTGGAATTCCCTTGACTAATGTTTGGATAGTGGTGAATTCAGCACTATGTCCTCTGTAGGACTGTAGGAAGGGGCTTTATTAAATTCACCACTTGGTAGGACCAAGTGCTTTCCTTTCCTTTATAAATCTAGAGAACACCCAGCAGCTGCCACAGAACCTCTGTTTTCCACAGCACAATGAGGATGAGCAGGTTTGTTTCATACTCATTAGGATCATGTACAGGGATGACACAGCAGGTTAAAAATATCATACTCTCGACTTTAAAGTTGTAACTAATCCCCTTCTATGTCATATGAAACAAAAAATTCAGCATAAGAATAGAAAAAGGGAAGGTCTCTCTCCATTCATTTCCAGAACAGTTGTGAAATGCTGAGCTCTCCCTTTGCCCCTCAAGTAAAATGCATTCAAAGAAGCTCATCCTAAAAGACATCTCGTAATTTGTTTTATCTAGTTACAGAAGGATTTGTTTCTCTCTCTGACTTTGACTTATTCATATGATATTAATTTATGTGGCTATCTGCATATAAACATTACCACAGGAGAGTAGCACAGTGGAGAGTGAATATGGATTTCTTAGTCTTATCATTGTATGTCTTTTATATCAGGTACTCATTTAGACAGATTTCATTGTATATTATTCTCCTGTGACAACATTAACCGGCCTCCAACTTTCCAGTGCTTGTTATCATTTTCAGAGTGTAAAAACCTCAAGGACTTAAAAGGACAGACAGGCAAGTTTGCAGAACATTTCATTAATTTGTGGGAAATTCGACTTACTGTAAGTGTCATGTCTGTGCTGTGAAGACTGAGAACATCTGCCAAATACAATACCACTTTCTTCCCTCACAGTCTGGCTCCTCTTCTGTTTGACATTGAGGGACTAACCATTAACTCACACTGCCTCAGCCTGAAGAAGCAACTATGTACATATATCTAAAGCTTAAATTTCAATTTGTATTGGAATGTCAGTCATCAGATAAATCCAGACACAGAGAAAAGTGAATAATAAATAGCTGTGTGGGCCAAGAGAGAATAGAAAGTGCCAGCAATAACTCCTTTCTAATCTATCCCTGGTCCTATAATGCTGTGGCTGTTATTTCAACTGGACTTTCACATTCCTTCTAGCCAGAATGACAGCAAATCAGACTCAGTGGTAGTGGTGGCTGAATCTCATTCATCTGCCCGAGGGAGTTGTCTCAGAAAAGCATTCAAATATTTCAGACGACACTTGTCCAAATGATAGAATGAGCTCTGGGGTTTGTCAAATTGATCTGGGAGTATCATGGGACCTTTCTTGGGCTGCCTCATCATCTTTTCTTCACATTTTAAGGCTCTGCTTGCGACCCCAATGACAAATGAAAAGTAAAAAAATATTAGGTGGTTGCAAGTTTTAACCACGACCTTAATAACAATGCATATATATTGTCTTTTTATTAATAATACCATCAAATCTAATATATAAAGCATGACATTCCAAAAAGAATGTGTAACTATCCACGAACAGCATCATACCTTACAAGTTCAGAGAAAACACCACCAAAACACAGCACTCCAAAGTAGCTACGGGATAACAAAACACAGCCAAGATCTGGCCACTTTTGCTGGAATATTTTCCACAGATTGTCCCAAGATAATGGGTCCCTACCAGAAGTAATGGGATTTTAGAAAGATCTTGGGTGGGGATGAGAACAACATAGGATCAATGTAGCATCCCTTGCAGCTCTACTGGCAATTGCTAGGTGAAGTCTCTTGCAACCAGTAGTTTCCTGTTGCAGAGCACATTATAACTTTGCCACTTTGCTCATTCTCTGCTCAGCTTCCTTAAAATAATTGAATTGTATCATTCTCAGCACTTCTGTTGATGCCTCAGCACTGTCCTGATCCTCTGTGCTCTGCTAGGTTTAAGCCTAACTGACCTGTTAGTTTAAGAATAATTTAATAAAAAAACTCCTGGAATGATTATGATCTTTCATCCAATTTCATAGTGTTCAGAGATTTTTCTCTATGGTTTGTTGATTAAATGTTATCAGGCATGTTGAACCATAACATCTCCTTTAGAACTCATTACAATAAGAACACTGCAAATATGTACTTCAGGAGTTCTACTCCATGAGTTATTGGTATGATAGACCATAATGTCTTCTTTAAAGTGATAGAGTTAGTGAATTAGTGGGAGCAGGAATTTAAGAAAGAGCAGGCTGTAGCCCTGGCACATTGTGTCTCTGAGTTAACACTGGGGAAGGTGTTCTGCATCCTTTTTCTCTGCTCTTTCTAGTGCTCTGGTGCTTTTTACTTTTTATTAAAAAATATACATAGGAAAAAAAAAATCACCATGACTTTTGGAGTTGTCTATCTCTGCTGACAATAGAGAGCACCTACGTATCAGAGACTGTGCCTCATTTTCCAGTAGTTGAAACTGAAGTGTTCATCTTTAGTTAGCCCATAAAAACAACACTAAAAATTAGTGCTCAAGGCAGACCTCTGACATGGTTTCAATTAAAAAAAAAATCAAACCAAATCAATTTACACTTCCAGACAGGAATTTCAGAAAAGAAGGAACTGTCAGGGAGATTAAAAACATGAGCCAACATGTTATTTTCTACAGCATTCAGATGCTGCAGAGGAAGACACAAGTAAGCTGGCCAGAGTAGAATTCTATAATAATTTCCCCACATGACTTATTCCAAATTTCTTCTATTAGGGATAGCTATGTCACCATGAATAAAACTTTTAACTGTGTTCCAGCTCTCGGATTCTCCTAATCTTACTTTGCACTGTTGAGTTTTCAAAATCCATGGATCAAATAGAGTTTTTATAAAATATATTACAGTCTAAATGTAGGGGATTAAGAGAATAATAATACACTTCTATGCTTGTCATCCCCATCCCCTATAACATACTAATTCTAGAGCAACTCACACTTAAGTAATACTTGCACAATAAAGATCTCAAAGAAATGTAAAACAATAACAAAAGCAATAAAAGCAGAATCACTCTTCCCTCAACACTGCCACAGGAACTTTTAAACAGCTCTGAGCAGCTCTGCCAGAAGGGAGGTAGAAGGAAAACTGAGTAGGGGATCCTCAATGAAGGGCAAGTCACTTCAGTAGTGTCTGACTGAGAATGGCAAGGGCTCTTTAATTACAATCCTTCATGAGTAATTGTGAAAAGCAGTGATTACCTGCCTTACCCAGAATAAACTCAGTATAATTAATGAATGTTCAAGCTGTAATTATGGTAAAATCTTAGCAAATGAATTCTAGACAATAGAGCACATTTTTGGCATGTTTTCAAATGATTGGCTCATTTTTATTACAACTATTCCCTCTCTTCATTTGGATGGTTTAAATTTATGGCCTTCACTTGCAACTATTTCAAACATTTGACTGTAAAACTAAAAGAACCAAGAATTCAAGAACTGAGGCACAAAGCTGTACCATCAGAATGCTTGTATACAGCTGAGCCCTTCCATTTGTCTGTACGACTTAGAAGAAATGTGGTCACCCTGGGTGACTCCGTGTCAGGAAATGTAGGTGGGTGCTCAAAGTCAACATGTGTCAGCTTAACATGCTCAGAAAGAAGCTGTATAATAAGTAGTCAAAGATGAGTGAGAGACTCAAGTCCTGCTCCTTCCCTACAGGATTTTGGTACTCTACTTGTGCTGCAGAGGTTTCCATTTCTCTCAGGATCCACATCTACAGTTCTGCAACCATTCCTCTAAAGAGCTGGGAATGGAGAGGCTTGTGTTTTAAAACATAGACCTTTAATAGCCTAAAGATCAGGACATCCATCCTGTGAACAAGGTTGTCACAACAAAAGCTACGTATATGTACACACAATATATTTATTACCTGATACTTAAAGTGTTTGTCAACGGAGTAGCAATTTTATCAAATAAACAAGGAAAGTACTGGGAAGTTATAAACCCAGTCCTTGACAATACAGCTGACCATGCAGCAAGGTTCAAGACTGGAAAGATTCAAAATAATCTTTTCTCTGTCCCCACCAGATCACCTTCCCACAAGTTACTCCTGACAACAAATTTACCAAATGCCACCAACCTTTAATTTGCCAAAGTAACAGCTGTGAAATCCTATTTACCTATCTATGAGCAATCTGAACAGATTTTCTGAAAACCATAACTGAACCCCCTGAACAAATGTTTCACTGGCAGATAGGAGGTGTGATTGCCTCTTGGAAATGTGCTGGTTTAATGCCAGGTCTGCCATTTGCCCACATTGCCTATCTGAGAGTGCTACCACCAGCCACAGCCACCACTGCTTCCTCCTAAGGACTCTAACACAGGGCCAACTCTTTCTTCCTGAATTACTTTTGTTAAAAGTCTTGCTTTAGACTACAAGAAGCAGATGACAAAGGCAGGGCAAGCTTATTTTGCAATTATCCAGTTTATGTGCCCATGCAACTTTTGTCTTAGTCTTTCAACTCACACAGCAGCATATTGCAACTGTTGCTAGGAAGAGCAAAAATGGAGATCAACAGCAAAAAGAAAGCCCAAAATCCAACAGTGACCAAATAAGAAATCCCCTCCTTTGTGTGCACAGCAATGTATAGAGTTCATGTCTCCTAGACTTACAGGAATCCTCCTCCTGCCAGCCTGTAGTTCCTTCACTGCTGTGGCCTTACATTTCTTCTAATCATTCAGCTACCTAATGATCCCCTTATATCAGTGTAAATGAATTTTCCTGCTCCAACCTGGCCTTAATGTAAGCAGGTAATGAGTGCTATTGCTCTGAGTTTTCCCATGTGGAAGAAGGGTAGCTCTAACTAGGGATGCAATGACAAACAGGAGCTAGCAACCTGCTCAGCTGTGGTGTAGAGCAGGGAGCTTATAAAGATGAATCTCCCAGGCAAGGCAGGACTGAGGACACGTTAGAACTACCCTGACAGCCTAGCCCCAGTCCTTTGAATGGGCAGGGATCCATTCATGCTTCATCAAGAATCTCAGTGGAACTGAGGGGAAAGAGGATGGTTTTCCATGAAACGGCCTAATTAAAATAATCAACAGAACTGTTAGTCTGCAACAGACCAACAGATTTATTCAGCAGCAGGAGACAGCACAAGGATGCTCAGATTTATCACTCCAAATACCATCATTATTTAGTGTGCAGAAAGCCTTCTTGTCTCACAGTTAGCAAAACAAAATTACAAATTAATAGCCATCTATTTCCCGCCACGTCCTGGATCTATCATCCAATTTCCCCTGTGTTGCAATTTTATTTTGGTACTAAACATATGGAGCTTGGAAAACTGGCAAAATTGGAAAATACACATTTTATCCACATTGTCTCACATAAATTTTCATCGTGTGTTAATTTGCTGAAGAAGCAGATTCCTTAAGAATCAGCAACCTAGAAGAAAGAGAGGAGACATTTTGTTTGTACCTTTGAGTCTGGGTTATTCCTTCCTACCCTTTCAGATGAGCACTGGATGTGAAGAGAGAGCAACGTCTGCACATCAGTTTGTAAAAGGCAGCAGTCCCAGCTGGGTTCCTGCCATGGGTGAGAGTGGTGAGCAGACAAAAAGCTCCCGTGTATAGAAGTTTGCCTCCTGTCAGGAACACACAGGCAACTGGAAACCCAGGAAAGCTCTTGCAGGGGAGCTCAGGAGAAACCTTTGAATGTCAAAGAAGAAATTGCAGTACTCCTTGCCCAGGCAGATCAAAACAAAGCCTTTTTTCTTGGCCTTTTAGGATGCACTAAATTCTTCCTTGCATAGCCCCAGTGCAAAGGGAGAACTCAGCATGGACAGGGAACTATTTTTGCCCATAGATGTTCATGGAAAAGATAACAGCCCACTGTCTCAGCACAGAAGCTATTTGGCATGCAGGTATATCACAGAGATGTAGGCTAAAACAATCTGGTCACCAGGCTGAGCTCATTTTCCTTTTTATTATTTAATAAAACAAAACATATCTAAATTTTATCTAATAAAGGTTAAATTAGGATTTAAAGTTTAAGCTCAAATCCAAATCCCTCTGATGTTAGGAATGTAAAGAAATCATAGAATCATAGATATTGGGAGAATGAGGTGTAAAATCTCTAGACCTACTAAGATACTTATATTCATTTCAAAGCTATCTCCACTGAAAACTCTGGGAATCCATCTTAAAAAACTCTTCCAAAGGTTCAGCAAAAATAGGTTGTGTTTAAGATAAGAAGTCTGAGTGGAATCTTTCTTATATCAATATAAAGCTTAAGTCACCTCTCCAAAGTCAATGGAATTACCCATTAGAAAACTCAGATAAGAATACAGTTCAAAAGGTGATTTACATTCAGAAATATTCAAATGATTAAAGGCACAGGAGTCCACTCAAAGGTCCACAGATGTGTCAGTGATTTTGCTAAGTAGCCCTCAGCAATTAATTCCCAGTTGATTGCTTATAGCACTTGAATGCTTTTGAAAACAACTTTCCCCATGCAAATTCACAATATTGGTGTCTATAAGCTTTGTCAGGACATGAGCAAGAGTTGCTTATAATAAAAGTCAGCTTGCTGTGGTGAAAATGGAATGACAAGAGTTGAACTCAGGTGGTGTATAGAAAACTGCCTTTAAAATCCAATCTGATGTTTGAGCTTGTAACAGGGAGAAGACCAACACTCTGCCTGTTATAGTCTCTATATAAGGAGAACTCTTACCTATTTAAAGTGCAAATACTATTTTATTTTTTTTTGTCAGAAATGAAGAAAATTGCCATAAAACCTGGGTCCTGCTAGAAAAAGCACAATATGGCTTTGGGAAATTTCAAAAGATGATACAAGAAGTTCTCTGTGCGTGGTACAGGGAGTGAGGGTCCTGCAGTTATTATTATTATGCAATACTAGCTATATAGAGTCCATAAGACAGAAGGTGCTGTAACACTGAATATTGTGCATTCATACAGCTCAGCTTAAACATGAGACCAGCTGTGCCAGGTCAGAAGAAAGGTCTCTCTTGCCCAGTATCCTCATTCTGCCAGTGGCCAACACACAGCAAAACTGCAGATGGCTCATTACAGCAGTTATGGTTCCTTAGGCTGCTCCAACTTGGAAAACCAGGGTGTTTCTAGATCTAATACATGCTGATAAGCACTGACCTTCAGGGATGGATGCATTAATCATTAGCCAACAGCAAATGCCTAGGGAAGAGAATAGGGACATCAGAAGCATAAACCATTATTTCCCTGCTGTGCTCCTGCAGTGGAGTCTGTAGCTTGAGGATTTTCTGAGCTAGGAGCTGGTATCTTTTTTTTTTTAATCACCTAGTCCCAGGTGATTTATTCTTCTAGAAATTTGTGTAAGACCTGTGTTAAATTGAACATGAAAACCACATGAAACTCAAAACCAAAATTAGCCTTTTGCTGTTAAACCTTTGCTTTAATATCATTCTGAGATTAGCCCTGCAGCAATGTGTGCACTTAGAGACCTTCCACAGCTCTGCTGCAGCCAGCTGCAGGCAAACGGGCTGCCTGCTCCTCCTGCCAGCTGGGACTGTCTTGGGCTGTCAATAGATGTCACACTCGTGCTTTGCTTAATGTCTTCTGGAGATTATGCCAAGAGAGTGCAGGGTAGCAGCAAGACACGAATTATTTGAATGCACTGCCTTTATATAACAAAACCAAATCCAGGAGAGATTTGCTCTTCCGTAGGTTTTATGATGTGCATTCCCCAGAAAGTAATGAACACAGAAAGGGAAAGAGGGAGGAATGACAGGAGGAATCTTATTTCACAAGGGAAAAGTTCATTTTGCCCTATAGGTTACTAGTTCATAACTGTAGCTAAATGTACATCTGCTTTCTTGGAGAGCAAATTTTAAATGTTTTTTTGTGATCCTTAGCTAAATGCTTTTAGTAATAAATACCAGGCTGGGGAGAAGCCAAATCATTTGTTTTCAATGCACAAATAGCAGCACATTAAGATATTTGCACTATTTTTTTTAGGCAGAGAAATACATCAAAGACCCTAGTACCTTAGAGTTGTAAAAACATGGGCTCTGGCTACATGTGTCCTAATTCTGCATGTAGATGTGACATGGATCATGTTGGCATGATCCATGGAAGTAAACCTCAGCAAGTGTTACTCTTGAGCTGTAACTTCTGCTAATGGTCGTGTTAGAAAAGCAGAAAGAATGTCTTGAATCTTATTTTCTATCTGAAAAAATAGTTCCCTTTCTACATATCTGTCTGTGCCAATGCATATAAATCAACTCTGCATGCAGGAGACAGTCAGCTTTAGCAAGAGTTTGCAAGAGAGAGAAAAACATTGGGGTTTAAATCACCTAGTCAATATTTGTGGAATTTCAGATGGAAGTGTTATTGCTGAATTTTGAAATGTGGCACTGAATGTTTAATAGCTGTTGTCACTATAAGGAGATAAAGGAGAAAGCTCTGGGCACACTTTGTGGCAGGACCAGCCTGCTGCTCTGGCTACATTTCCTTTGGACCATTATTAATTCCATTGCTGTAGCACCCCTTGCCCTTTCTGGAAATCCACAGCCTCGTGGGCTTGCAGTGGATGGTACCAATGTGCACAGGCACCCATTCCAGTGGGACTCTGCATACTCACAACAAATCACAGGGCTCAAACTGGCTGTTAATGAAGCACCTCAGTGCAACTCCATTCCATAAGCTGAATGAGGAATTCCTGATTTTTACAGAAGAGCTCTCTCTGCTTTCAGAAATAGAACCAGGCAAAAATGTCATATCCACTAGGAAATTTTGCTCAAAACCAGATTTCCAAACTAAGAAGTTCCCTCAACACAACAGTTTTGGGCCAGTTCTGGTACATAGCAAACAATTCCTTGGGGCAGTAAAACTCCTGGAAAGTTAACAAAATTCTTCTCTCATTTGCAATCATCAATAGGCTCATTCATTTAGCTTCCACTGAATAATTCATCACCACTAGCAGCAACAATATGCAAAAGCCAGGAAAAATTCAGCTTGACTTTCATATCCCAGGATGAATGTAGAGTCAGGAAAACAAGAAACTGAAAATGTATTTTCCCATTTCAGTCAGTGTCAGAAATGGACATGGCAGCTGTTTTGAGCAACGTGTCATGGCTTTCTGTGCTGGTTAAATACTGGCTTTCTATTCAGATACAGAGTTAAAACTCCAGCTGTACCCTCCATATCTGCAAATGAGATGAGGAATGGCTGTGTGGAGACTTCTTCCTTTCCTGTAACTACACGGAAAAAATATTAAGTGGAAATACATCACCCAGTACAGTTCTATGTCTCTATGTGGAATAAAATCCCATAGGTGAGCTACAGGATTTCTTTGACCCTAAGCATGTTTTCTCTTGCTGGTACCTCACAAACCCAAATCATGTTCCTGAATTGCCCCAAAGGTCAATTTATATCAAATGTTTGGAGAAACCAAACTCTGGTGTATCATTAGAGTAGATAATATAGACATCTCTGTTAGGTAACATTTCATAACTCAAGCTGAAATTAATTGATAGCACCTGAAAAATAATAGACAATTCCTGCAGGCAAGAAAGAGCCATACTGGAGGGGAGGCAGCTTTGCTTAATTATTCATTGCTACGGCAACACAATTTTTCTGGATGCTATTCTGAGAGAAAAATACATTTTTCTCTCTTTTTTTAGAGCCTCTGATCCTTTCAGCACAAAAGCAGAACCTCCCCAGTTCCCCCCAGGCCTTTGTCACCTGCATGAGCTACATGTTTCTGGTCACAGGGACATATCCTCTCCTCACACTGCACCAAATACAACCCCAGGGCTTAGCAAACAACCCCCACAACCCCCAGAACTGTGGTGTAACTTACTGCAACTGTTTCAGTCACCTGGCATATTTCTGGCACTTCCCCTTAGATGCTAGGGAGGGGATGCAGAAAGGTCTTTTCTGCTCAGGGTCTTCAGAGCTGGATCATAGCTCTGGTGGTTTAAATGGTGCAAGTCCAGCCCAACCTCTGCTACCTGCCCCAGCTGCCCATGGGTGAGCTGCTATCTATAAACTGCCAACCTGGCTGCTTTGGACACCTGACATAACTGAAGAAGTTTAAATGCATCTGTGCCAGTAAACTCACTTTGGCAGGGTGGTTTAGGGGCTATGAGGACCCCTAAAGAGTACAGGTGACCCACTGATCTCCTGCAGTGGGGTGGTGATGGGTAGCTGGAGTGATAACCTTCTCAAGTGGGAAGAGACAGAGGGGCAGCTCTCAGTGAGGCAGTAGTGAAGACACTCAGCTCTAAAGGCATGAGACTCACTGAGCATCTGCAGGCTACTCAAAGAGGAGCAGACAGGTGGAGTCACCCAATAACTGGGCACAAGACCAACAGAGCTTTGGCTCTGGTCTCTGAAGCTAGGTGAGAGAGCAAATTGGGCTCCAGAAGAGGTCACACCTTGGCTCAGGATGCTCTCCAGTTGCTAGAGAAGAACCACTTGGATTACAGATTCAGTCTATGGAGAAACCAGCCTGGGTGTAACTTTCCTCTCCAAAGTTTAGTCATTTAGAAGCCATGATCTGTACATCAGCAAAGGTGAAACTATGAATACAGCATTTTAAGTTCAGTAGCCTCCAGGTACTGACAGCATGTGTTGATGTGGGAGAGGATAAACTTAAGATCAGAAGAAAAATCAACAGGAACATGAAGGACTTAATGAGGATTTTGCTGCCTACTCTGGACCCACAGGCTGGTTTATATGTTGACCAGAGAACAATGCCAAAGTATGAAAAGAAATAGAACTTTGCAGGTGGAAAGACTTGATGCACTCTATGCTTCACGAGCAGCTTTCTAGATTGTATGTTGGTTTTTTTTCTTTCTTGTTTACCCATTTAGAACACTTCATTAGTTAACACTTTTTACAGCTGTCAGCCAGAGGCAAAACTGCAGAAGAGAGTTCTGACTTCCCTGCAGGCATGTTCCAGGGGCTGCTGTATCTCACAGAGCTGATTTAACACAACTCACGATCTGGAAGGTCAAGTAAAGTAAATGCTGAACTGTTTGATCCAGGGCTTGTACCTTATAACTCACTTTTGCCACTCCTTTGGAATAACTGCTAGAAATGCTAGTGCAGTTGGGCCAACCTCTTAAGAGCTGGAGCTCCTCTATACATCAAGCAGAAGGGAATGCAGCTTCCCAGGGTGAATAGGAATGAACTGGGAACAGTGCAAATCCATCAAATCCACCTTTTTGCTCCTTCAGATTAGGTGAAACATCCTGGGCATTACAGAAATTTCTGGAAGTTGGCACATGGGTGGGCCTGATTTCTCTTTTGCCAAGAGAAGTCCCAAAAGGTTAAAAAAAAGAAGTCAGCAATGCTGAAATGCAGCCATCATCAAACTAAATATTACAGAAAATACATTTGCCTTAGAAAACTAGAAAATTCTCTCCTGTCAAACCCTGGGAATGATATCAGTGAAGAAATAACTGAGCCAGAAGCAGCACATCTATGGCTACCACTCTGGGGCTATCAAGGAATGTAAAAGCTACAGGACAGAGATGACACAAACCCCTCTGTATTCTGCACAACTCCTCCAGCCCCCTGACTCCCGACTGTGTTGGAAAGAAGAAGAACAGCAAAGGTTAGACAACAAGCTCTCTGCACCCAGCACATCTCTGCTTTCTCTGCTGCCAGCCTGGCAGGACTGTCTGCTGCCAGGACCGTTTCCAGCATATTCTGCACCAAGGCAACTGGTGTGGGTTGGACCGATGAGGAACCATTTATGACAGCTACAAAAATCAAATAAACTCTCTGCTTTTCTGGTGATATGGGAAAATCTGAATCATATGCAGCACAACGTTCCTACAGTGTGCTAGGGAGAGAGAATGAGGAATCAGAGCAGCTCTCTGCCATGAGGCCTTAGAGCTGCAGTGGCACAATTGACTCCTGCTATGCAAAATATCCTGCAAAGGAAACAGCAGAGCAGGCAGATAATTTCACAGAAAGGGTGGACAGTAATTTATTCCAGGAGCAAGATGAAGTGAAGAAACAGCAGGTACTTTGAAATTCAGAGTGGGCTCAGTAATTTTGAGCATAATGGATTTTACGGAGAAGAAACAAAGAGTCTCCTTTACAAAGCTTCAGAACATGAGCATAGCCCTCATAAGCCTCTGAATGATAAATCTTTGTCCCTGAAATAGCATCTTTTTAGGTTTAATTTATTTTCTTTAGCCCCATGAAGGCCTTCCAAATTTATATACTTCAGCCCTAAGGAGTAACAAATTATTTTCTTTGGCCTCAAGAAGGTCTTCTTCATTTATTTTCAACCTCCCTGGGAGTGAACTTTAAGAAGTGTACCACACTGCAGCACTGCCTAGAAAATAGGAATAAATAGGTGGCAACAGTGACCACTGGGGGAAAGAGGGAAACCCACTATCTTTCTGAATATCCCACTGTCTAAGAACCCTATCAGACATTTAACACACTCTGCAACCACATAGAACAAGTTGGATTCTTCATCCACAAAGGGAATCTCATTTCTGGCAAGATTTTACAGATAACTGAAAAAGCGTAAGATAGAAACTGGAAAGAATAAAGAAAACATTTCTTCACCAGTGCTGCTTCTAGCTCTCAGGCTATTGAAGAAGCTGCTCTCGTGTCTTTTAGTGTTTTCTTTCTCCCTTCTGTTCCTTGTAAGACTATCTTGCAAGATTCTGATTGCCAAACGCTTACAAAAACAGGAATAGAATTTATTTGCCTTTACTGCCATGCTTTAGATTTGGCTGTTTAGTTTGAACAAAACCTAGAGTGGTACGTTGGAAAAGTAAATGAAATGAAACACAAACTAAACAAAAGGACAAGGAGTAAAAGTAGTCATGCTGCACACAAGTTATGAAGCCTGCAAACCCATTATGAAGATACCATTTGCAAATCTAGAGGTATTTATGGGATCACAGTTCTTTTCCAAGACTAATAGAAAAGTCCATTAATTTATCAAATAATCAAAGAGTATTCCTGCATTTCCAGAGATGCCATTAAAATACATTATTGAAAGAACATAAGGCACCAGGGCAGAATATTTTATAATCTAATGGGGTAAATCTTGACATCTCTTTTACACTGACAACGCTCAAACTTGATGGGAATTCTGCCTTTATTAAAAATTGAATAAGGATTACATCACGTAGCTTAAGGTCACCACAAGCCATAACTATTAAATATACACACTTCTAATGGAAAGTGCATAATGGAGATAAAAAACCTTCTTCCCTCTGCCAGTCAGCCAGCAAAATCACATGAATAGTCTAGGCAACAGGAAAAAAAAAAGCAAAAAAGCATAGAAATGCCAATAACTATTTTGTGCCACACTCAACAACTGAAGCTGAAGCTACACAGTATGTGTGCATGTGTCAGAGTCTCTGCTTTGAGTCCTTCACAGCTCAACCCACCCCATCCAGAGAAAACACCAGCATGAAGGATGAAGGGGTGAGGAGAAGGCTTGAGGAGATGCAGTGCCTTGCTGCAAGGTTATGGAGCAGAAGAGCAGCAGAGCTGGGAGCACAGCTGGAGCTTCCTGCCCTTCCAGCAGCTCCAGGACCCAGTCCAGCTCCACTCACTTGCATCAACATCACTTGGGAATCCTGCAGCCTTTTCAAAACAGACTAATAAAAACATTATTGCTGTCACTTCATCTCCGTTTATGGATTAGGAAGTCTTTATTTTAAATGATCTTTGCTTCCTACTCTATACTTTGTTCCAATTATAAATTATTTGAACAGCAGTTTTCTTTCTTCTTTTTCCCCCCTCAATGCACAATTAGAGAATAATTGTTTTCAAATAATAACCACTACTTTTCCATTTAATTCTTTTTTAACACTAGTGGCGTTTCCCAGCTGACTCACTCAGCATCAGACGAGGGTTTAGAAGCACTCCAGAACAGAGAAACAGCTGTTTCTCTGAGCATTATGAGTTTTATTAATCCCTTCTTGCCTATAAAACGTAATCATCCCCTTTATTTCTAGAGGTACTACACATAGTTTCCAAATAACTGACAATCAGAAACAAAAGGTTTCTAACCTTTTTATAACACAAGAGATATTTGCCCCTTCATGGTGACAAGCCTCCTCTGATTCCCCTTTGGTTAGTTAACAAAGCAGAATACACAACAAAAGTCAACCCTTCAGAAAGCTCAGTTTTAGCAAAATCTTTTCACATCTCAATAAGATAAATTACCCACAGCAAATGGGAAGATGTTTGTAAACTACATTGAAAAAATTTCTTTCCCAGTAGGAAAATTTGGTTTCTTTGATATCATGGGGGTTTGAGTTCAGGCTGGAGCATCCCCTCACTGAACTGCTCCCCAGCTGAAGTCTGTTTGGAGTCTTTCCCCCTGTTCTTTCCTGCTCCTTCCCCCTCCCTCTTATTACTAACAGATGCTTATGAAACAACTGCAGCATCTCTAAACCAGTTCCCTGTAAACACCAAATGAGCTCTTTGTGTGCACACACAGATTCTTTTATTACTTACTTATTTTGCAGGCATCCAACACAATATACATATATTTACTCAGTATCTGAATAAGATGTTCAATGTTTGTGCTGGGAGGAGGTCAAAGGAGGGCTGTGGGAAAGGGAACGTGCATGTGCCTTATGGAACAGAAAGCACTTAAAAGCAAAGCATAAGGAAGCTCCTGGTAGCTTATGTTTCACAGGAGGTGAAGCTGAAACTTTGTTGTACTTATTTTATTAAGAGAAGAAAGTAAAAGAAAAGAAAAAAAAGCAAAAAAAAAAAGCTGCTGAGGGTCACTTTTGCCCTCTTAGAGTTGAACCTTGTAAAGGACTACAGAAAAAAACAGTTTTCTCCTAAACAAGGAGCTATTGCTTTCCTTCAAAATCCTGCCCCTAATTTTTGCTGTGCTGAGACACTGCTCAGGAGGGTGAAGGGAGCTCTGAAGGGCTGGCCAGGAGCAGGAATGCTTTAAGGATCTCACCAGCTTACTATTGTGCTTTCTAACCACCCTGCTTCCACCATTAGTGCAGAAACAAAACCCTTAAAGCTCACTGCAGCAGGTCCTGAAAATAAAAACTTGCTACAGGCAAAAGACTTTTCTACCAGCAAACTACAGCCCATGACTTGCAAGAAGTTGGAATACATTTCATTAAGGGAAGGCTGCGTGATTCCTAAAGAGATATCTGTTGTTTCTCCAAACAAATTTTCCCCATTTCCAATGCCCTGAGCTGGAACTAAAGCTTTCCTAAATAAATCAGGGCCTTCTGTTTTATTTACATGACTTCAGGAGATGGAAAGATATTTTAGGACTAAATTGATGCAAAGGTGATGAATATCTTGGGAGAGGAAGGTCCATTGGTCTGGCCAGGCAGGCTAAGCACAGATGGTTGGAGGAATCACGTGTGGGCAATCCCACTGGGGTAGATTTTTTTCCCCTTGCTAGTACAGTAATTTATTCATCTTCAGTGATGAAATTTCTCTGCTTTTATCCCTTCTGAATAGAAATCTAACCTCTATTTCCATTGCAATCTGACTGGCCCAAGCAGGATTATTTATTATTTAACTTTTCATATTTAATTAGCCTGTTATTTAACAAGGAAGTGGGGAAAAAAATAATAAAAAAACCCCAAAACACTCACACTGTCACCTATTTCTATCCTCTGCCAATTTTTAAACAAAATGACTTGAAGAACCAGACATACTAAAATGAAACAAAATGAATAAGCAAATTGCAAGTAGCTCATTTATAAGAATAGATGTTCCTATCTTTCTCATTTTTATCTTTGTTCATTTTACACACACTGTTTATTGTATTATTAGAAAAATGCAGAAAATGTGCATATTGCTCTTTAGGGGAAAAAAATATCACATGGAAATGCAGAAGATTTTACAGAAAGTCAATTAAATATAAATTGAAAAGTTGCTGCAAGAAAATATTCCACAACACTGTGGTCTTCAAAGCACACACACAAAATCCCTTCCAGAACAGAATTTAATATCTTTATACATATTCATGTCATATGGTATTAGTTTTAGTCTTAGCTTCATGCTGCCAACATTGTTAAAGCTCCTGTTGTAGCTAGTCAGAAAGTCAGATAAGGTGTGACTTCGTACATCATTTAATAACACGTTCTGACAAAAAGCAGATCAGAGGATTTGAAGATTGAAGGAAATAAATACAGTGTTTGGCTTTGGTTCTGGCAGCAGAAATGTATGTTAAATACGTATTTCCAGCTATTTAAATGTAAATAGAGTGTGAAAACCTGTTCTTAGTTCTGGCATGAGATATAACACCCTTGCTGTAATGACATCACTCAGTGCATCTACCACTGGTAGAGTTATGGCCCCACCTTGCCTGCCTCCCACAGTGACAGCAGCAGAGCAGCTGAGAGAGGAAAGCTGCCTGTGCAACACAACTCCCTACACACAAAAACCAGGGGTATTCAGTGCAGTGGCTGGGAAGGATCATGGTAGTCAGCTCCTGCCTCAGGTTCCCTCCTCAGGCAGTGCCTTAGGTTCACTCTTATTTCAACTTCACTCCTCTGGCAAGCTTCAGTTTCCCTTTGTGACAGAGTATGGACAAAAGTGAAAAAAATTTAAAGGATCTTCAAAGCCTACTCTAAAATTCACTGAGTCTCCAAAGCCACTCAGTCAGGTTACCCCATCCTGGCAGCCTCCCACGGGGAGCAGTACCTGTGCCAAATGACCCAGTCCTGAACACATCTGGAAGCTTCTCCCAAAGAACCCCTTCCTCCTCCAAGGCTTCACAGCACTCAGTCAGCGAGAAGAAATGCAATGTAAATTCAAAAGGGGAAAACCACCCCTACACCCTAGAACTTCATAGCATTTCAGTAGGTTATACTAATTCAGGAATTAATTTCAAAAGTCTCAGGCTTTCAAATAAAACACCTGAGCAGCAGGTCCCTGTTATTTTACACATTTAACTTGAAGCCCAAGAGTACTTCACTAAAAAGAGAAGCCTGTGAGAAGCAGATGAATAATAAGTGCAGCTTGGATCAAATGCTCTTCTAATTCATACAAAAATTCAATACAGAAGAGAAAAGGAAGATATAACCATGACCAGAATTGCTAACTTATGGCTCAGTGTCAAGCTTTAGTTTCATATCCAAATATTTAAAGAATAACTAGATACCACAAAGTCCCCCCAAATGTGACATTCTCTTTAAGATTCCAGAACCCATCACCCACAGAGGGATTTTGATGGTGGAAAAGCAGCTCCTTCCTTGCTCATTCCCAGAAGGCTGCAGCTGTTCCTGTGCTTTTATCTGGATCACGCAGAGCCTGTGAGGGCTGTCTGGTAAAAACACTGATCTCCTGACAATGTCATCAAAGACCTCCCTTATTTGTTAATTTTTGCACTGAATAATTTAGTTTATGGTCACCTAGGGTACCTTGTTATGAGTTGGAAAGTAATTTTTAAACATGGAAGTGTCTGCTAGACAAAAATCAACCAGGTAGTGCAAACCACATCCAAAGCAGGTTAAAAGAGAGCTGTGTGCTGTTCATGGCTGCAATCCTTTCTTTAGCCCTTGCTGCAGGATGCAGAGAAAGAAATACTCTCAAAAACTACTTTGAACCAGAACATCTGTGCCTTGTATGAAGAGTTTATCTGTCTGTTGTTCTAGATTAATTACAGCATCAGTTTAAGGTGCATGTTTATAATATTCTTATAGCTCATCCCTCAGTGGATTTTAAAAAACACTGAATCAAGTCAGCAAATAATAGAAACAAGTCTTGACTAAGGAATAACATTATACCAGTAACCACATCAACCAGTGAATTAACGTGCTGTTCAAGGGATCAGCCTTCAATATTGGCTACATTCAGGCTATCAGAGCTGGAGGAGGAGGTGACCCAGAGCTGGAGAAGAATGCCAGAGAAAAAGTCAAGCCCCAGCCTTAGACTCTTGTAACAAATGCCATATTTAAGGACAAATATTCACACTAACCTTAACAGTTATTAGGTAAGAAATAAAATTAATTAGTTACAAGTAAGTTTGTCCCTCTGACTCTTACTCAGCAATCCCATGCTTTAATAAGTGAGTGTCTTGCCATCTCTTCCTTCCCAGTTTTGGCAGAACTCATTATCTTCATGATATCTAACAAGGTACCATGATCTGTGGCTGTTGTGCTTCCCCTGATGAATTCAGCTTTTCTAGATCCCTGTTTGAGCCTGGATCCCCTAACGATGCATTCTGAAGCTTCCCTACACTAAACAGCTGCCTGTTAACACAGGATCTGCATCACATTAAGAAAAGCAACCAGCCAACCAAGAAACTATTTGCATAAACTTGTTATGGAGAATAAGGGAATTAAATGCTTAGCTGGATTGAGGCCTCAAAGTGTGGTTCTGATTATAAATTTACACTCATGAATCAGAAAGAACTCTGCCAACATCAACTGAATCACACTGCACTGAAAACAGACAGAAGCAAAACTAGAATTCATCTCAAGGCAGATTTTGATTTGTGTTTACTTATTTAATTTTTAATTAGAAGCAATCTGAAAATGAAAAAAAATGTAACAATTGCACAAGTTCCTCCATTTCAGAAAATAAGGAAAAGGGGGGATGTGAGTGCAGATATGGTTTGCTGAAGGAGGAATGTGACATTTATGAGCCACTTTCCTACAAATGAAGAAAAGTTCTTTCAGAAGTAGTACAGAAACTGATCTTAACAAGGAATAATATAATACTGATACAGTGCTGAAAGAAAATAGCAAATGACAGACTTTTAGTAAAAACCCTGAAGATGCTTGTGTACTAACACACTGTAATGATGGTATTAAATAAGGTGCTGGCTGATGTAGAGACCTATTAAGACAGAATTGAGTTCAACAGTAGTTTGATAATTTAGAGAGAGCATTTTAGCAAATACATTATATTAAGTTCAGACACTTTGGAGAAACAAGTTAGCAAGATGAGAAAGGTCACAACACAACAGTGGTTAGAATTTGTGAAGATATTAGAGTAATTCTAACAATGTATTGGAATTTTTCATTTTTTAAGTCATTTCACAAAATTTTACATCTATCTTTTACCTCCACGAAGCACAGTGTATAACAAAGAATAGCTGCATACTGGGGTTTAATGGAAAAAAAAGATACATTATGGAGCTCAGTATGACTCTTATTCAGAATCATCACCATTTAAAAATAATTTATATTCAGGGTAAAGTAAAATGACTGGCTTTACATGATATCATTAGAAGTAACACAAAGAAAGAGAAATAGCTATAGAAAAAACCACAGCAGCAACATTGCCAGAAAGTAGGCTAAGAAGGTCTTTGAAGAACATAATGTGTATTATATTACATTAAAGATACACGCCAATCAATGACTTCTGTTTTGATGGCATGTTACCCATTTCAAGGGTCTAAAATTAGAAGGCTCTTTTGTCGTGCTGGGTTTTCAAAGGGAATGCTCAGTGAGATACAGAGGTGCTCTTAAACCTCAGCAAATAGGAAGCCAAGTTCATAATAAATAACGTGGCTAAAAGCCGGACACAGCACCGTTTAAAATAGCAGAGATAACATCAGTTCTACAACACTGCAAAGTTCACAGTAGTTCAGTATCAAACTCTCAGAAAAATCCAAACAACTTAAATGGAGAGATGATGTCACAGTTTCAACTAGGTTTACCTTAAGTGATTCTCAAGAGAACTCACTGACCAGCTCAGCTGACCACTCATCCGTGGGATTTAACAGACTCCTAGGACAACCTTGGTTGCTTCATGGATCATTCACTTAACATAAACAAGGTTTGTCTCAAAAGGAGACAAACTCCTGTGCAGTCAGACTGATATCCAATGTTAGCCAGTTAGCATTTGGTGGTAACAAACTGCTGCTAGAAGAGTTTGCATTTATGCTCCCTATACATGACATTTAGATATCACTGGAGGCCTCTGTAGGCAGCACACGTACACTAAATCAGACTCGTATCAGTCAACAGATCAAACTTGTTGGGCAGACAGTTTTTACAAAACATAACAATCAAAGGCACCAACAAACCTTAAAACTCTGATTTGGTCCAGTTACAACTCTAGCTTTGAAAAGTGAGACAAGAAGAATTCACACCAACATCTGGTGAGATCACTTCACACTTAAAAATAAAAATGCATGCTCCCCTCTCTCTGGGGTGGTATTTAGAGTGTGTTGCTATTTGTCTTTTGTATCTGTATTCATCAAATGACAGATGATACACAAATGAGAGATTAATTTTTCTTTTTTCTCCATGATGTGGGAATTTGGGTTTTCTGGTCTTACTGCTCATTCCTCTCATTGTCCTTTCTCTCCTGTAATGCTTCTCCTAAGAAATGACCACTGTGCTTCACATTTCCCTTCCTGTGCTGATTTCTGAGTCATTCCCAGAATCCCTGTTAAACACAATTCTTCCCTCCCTGACAGTGCCACTGCAGTGCAGAAGAGACAGCTTGCTAGTTCTTACCTGAATACTCCAACAAACAGTTTACATTTATTTTCTTGGCATCTTCAGAAATATTCCATGAGTTGGCAGTAACAGAGCACTGATAGGACGAACACATCTCTTTGCCAGGTTAGTTCTTGCCAGTGCAAGAACATAATCATTGCTCTAGAAAAATCTCAAGTCTGTGAGATTTGGCACCTCTTCCCCTCTTTCATGGTTAGCAGTTTTCCCTGCAGCAGCAGAGCCATGCTAAACTGGTCAATGGTTACATGTGGCCACACACCAAGGCTTTTGCTGTCTGGATTTGACAAGCACTGTGAACACAAAGCAGAGGAGTGCTGGTCTTGACAGATAACGTGTTTGTCCTGCATAAATTACCCCCTTTGCCTGCTTAACAGAAGCAGAATTTTCTCTAGAATTGATGTAATGTTAAAACTAAAAGCAAGCACATGGCTGCAGAGAAACAAAGTTCCCTACTAGTGTTAAACTGCAACAGCCAGTTGTAGAGATTAAAGAACAAGACTGGTAAACCAGAGAAGACTTTGTTCTGCTCTATTAGTGCCCAATTCACTATGTTTTCTGGGATTCAATGTGACATAATTGCTAATGATTGTTCTGAGGGACGTGACATGGCGTTTGATGGTACATAATTTTGAAATTGCTGCAGGAATTATGCCATGTACTACAGTTTAAGATGATCATCTTTTTGTGATATAGAGCTATTTCTTCAGAGCTTCATTCCCTTAAGCTAGAGCTGAAGATAATTGAAGTAGTCAAGTCCTACAGAGCTCAAATCCACAGTTAGACAAACTTCAGAAAACCAGAGAAAGGAAAAAACATCTTAAGACAGAGGTACATGGAGTCAAGGGGGCATTTCTGTGCCCTTTCTGGTCCATCAGTCACCCCAACACTGGACACAGACACAGAACTGAAGAATGGCATCCTGCTAATTTGGAGGCCACCACTCAAATGGTGACTTTCCAGACCCAGCCTCATTATTCCAACCATGGTGCTTCTGCTGGAGACCCAAGGTGAACACTAAAGGCACTTCATTGCCTTACTATGTCATGAAGGTTTTCCACACAGAAGGAATTGCTCTCCATCCAGGCACCTTTTCTACAGGTGCTCCCACTCTCAGAGCAGCTCTCATTCACCACAGAATTGTCTGCTGACTTTTCAATGCAGTGGGTCACTTCTGGATAACTGGGATACTGCTTCTTTCTTAAGAAACTTAGTTGCTTTGAATGTGAGGTTGACCATATTCTCTTTGCAAACTTACAGTGATGGGTGACTTACTTTGTAATTGCTTTTCTGAGCAGTTTATTCTGCTGGGTCAACCTTTCACTGCTGAAGGTACCAGAGTAGTTCCTCTGCAGTCATGTTTTACCCGTGTTAAACCATTAAATGAAGGCAGGGTACAAGCTTTATACAAACTTCTTCTGGGAATTTATTTATTTACATTTTTAGAGCTGAAGTTAAAATAACAATTCTTAGTATTAATATTATTTTGCTCTGAAAAAAAGAGTGATGCTTAGATAAATATTAAGTTAAAATATAACAGTAGACAAAAGTCTCCCCTGTATAAAACATGCAATTTAAGGTCAGTCTCTACACATAGATACTCAGCAGCTTCAGTTTGTCACAGTCATCCACAAAAAACAATGATTGAAACTTTACCCATCCCCTGCCACCTACTCAATTCCAAAAAAAAAAAACCCCACAGGAGCTTGACAGCCTCTCTAAACATCAAGTGTAAGACCAGGTTACTATATGACTACTGATTTTTCTGAACTATCACACAGATGCCCCTTCAATTTATACTGTATAAATCTTCCTGCGATGCCTTGCACCACAGCATAGCTCTTACCTCTGCTTCTGAACATACTGGTTTTATTTCTGACTCAAGGAAATACAGAACAACAACTGATTTATATGCTCTTACTCCACATGCATGTAGGTATAAGCAATCATTTTGGGCTCATTAAGACTCATTCATTTTAACTTAGAGACTCATGCCACATACTTTTGCACCACTTTAAAGACAAAGCTGATGTCACTCGCATGCCTGGGGCTCAGAATTTAGGATGGCAGCAAATAATGCCATGAGTAAGGTGTTGCTACATTTAAATTGACTGTTTTTAGAGTTATAATGTAGGTCTAATATATCTTTCACTCTGGCTTTTCAGTACACCCGTTGTACCAGCCTACAGTCCCTCAGAGCCACTCCTTCATGAGGAGTATGAGAGACTGAGTGTTCTAAACGAGTCTGCAAGGGCATCAGGGAGTCTCAATTAAGACAAAATAACTTCTACGACTTCACCTGTCACCTCTGATGGGGGTACTGAATGCTTGTAAGTCTCTTCTCAGTGGGCTGTCTCACTTAGATTTTATTCTCTTTGTGAAACTTTCCCCACCCTTTAAAAGTAACCAAGATTCATCTTGTTCATCTGTTCTTTGCACCTCATTGCAGAAACTGATGCTTGAGATAAGATAGCAGGATAATGATTACAAATAGCTTCCAAGAGCCTCTTTGGTGTTAAAATAACTTATTTTAAGGTACTTTCTTTTCTGCCTGCTGGGTTTAAAAACTTCCCGTGGCACACATAACATGTAGGACTGCAAATTCTTATGGAGTTTCCAAAACAGCTTTTTAAAGCATCAGCGTCGTTACAAATCTTTATCAATTACATTAGGAATTGTTGAAATGATGCAGGAACAGAGAGCTACATCACCTGCTGCAGGTATAAACATCCCTGCACTACTAGTTAAACAGTGACTAGGGGGTAGGTTTGGCAGATACTGAGCACCTGTTAATTAAAATTGTGACAAATGTTTAATGGGTCTTCCAATTGTATCTTGTAGCAACTTGCTGTTTGTTTCCTTTTGGTGTTTGAAAAGTCTTTGTGAATCTGACTGCTTGGAACAATACAGAACCACAAGCTATGAGGGGACAAAGTCTGACTGTTACAAGAGCTTTTTGTTGCACTAGAAGCTAATTCTTCAAATCTTAAATATACTGAAGTCCTCCCAGTGTAGGACAAGGGGATCCCAGTTCCCTCACATGCTCAGGGAAAGATTCTAATCCTTTGCTGGAGCTTTTGGATATTATAGATGAGAGACTGAAAAAGAAAAAGATGCAGCATGACAGGGTCACCTTAGATTTGAAGGGCCAGCCTGTTAAATTGCCATATTCAGCATTGTATTTTCACAGATATTCTCTTGCTTAAGAAACCTCAGTATTTGGGTAATTTTGTTTCCCCTTCACATCCCTTTTTTTTTTTTTTTTTTTTTTAGTTCTTTGTGTGTAAAACTATATTGAGATTAAGAAACAGGCATGTGGGAGGGATGCGCAAAGAATATTAAAGATGTCTGGAAAATATTTTATTTAACTGCATTTTAGGTAAAAGAAGACATTTCAAGATGGGAAGGTGTAAGAAGAAGAGTCCAAAGATTTTACACTGGAGTGAAATAAATTTTGTTGCTTTTCTGGTTCCCATAAGAATATTTAATCAAAACTCATCCAACTTTGGGAGACACACACGAAAAAAACCTGCTTCAGCTAAAAGTTGGTGCCATTCACTAACTAAGCTCTCATTATTTGAGGTGCTACACGTATTGCCCTAAAGAACTAGCTACTTGCTTTTGTGACCCTTCCCATTTGGCTGTGGAAAGATTTCAACATCTAATATAGAATGAAACTTCCATTTAATATCAAGTATTCATTACAGTGAGGCTCCAATGCTTCATGCTTTATCTGAACCTACAGTAATTACTACAGCAAATCTGCTGGTCTTCACTTATCTTGTTTGCTAACGTATCTATTGATAGCACAACAAACAACAGTCAACCTTCCTAATGAACACAATCAATCACAGTACACACATGTCACAACCAAGGCCAAAATGTTCAGACATCCTGCAGCCCTGCAGAAAAGAAGCCTCCCAACAGTGGCAGAGCAGAAATGCTGGAGGAAAACACCACAGCAAAACAAATATCAAATTGAAACCAAGAACTGTGGATTGTTTTGCAAACTAAGAGGGCTTCTGTCTTTGTGACAGCTCACTGAGCCATGGGCATAGGCAGAAAGCCAGAAAAAAGGGGGAGCAGGGAAATTGAGCTCTCTACTACTGCCTGCAGTAAGCATCCCTCTCTGAGCACAAACACCTTTCATTTCTCCATGTCATTTTTGTGTTCAGTAGCTAAAAATACATTAGTGAAACACCTGACTAGAACATTACTCCACGGAAGAACTGTGAAAGCATTTACCATGCAACATTCTCTTCCTGCATACCCAAAACCCATATTTCTTCCCAAAGCATCTGCTACTGGTCTCTGTTAAAGGTTGCACACCTGAGATACTGAAACACCTGTGCTCACCTCTTATGTTCTTACATATCGATCAGAAAAGAGGGCATTGAAGTTAAATACACTGGCTAAAATTCCATCCCGGTGAAAAGAACTATCAGCCAGCCCATGCTCTGCTTGAGGAGTTAACTGGAGGTTAAGCAGGGCAGTGGCATCACATTGGTCCTCTGCTTCAACTTGCCTTTCTTTTTGAGGGAAGAATCTACTTCTCTCACCACTGCAACCTGCAGAGTCCTTGGAGGTGTCTGAGCTGAGGGGATATGAGTGGATTGTCAGGTCACCCAGCAATCCTATAGCACTTGGCAAAGCCAATTCTTTTCCAGCCCCATTGATCCAAATTCTCAACTTCATTCTGGAAACCATCTGACACTTCAAAACTCAGAGTCATTCCTCCTCTCTTTAAGTGTCCTTAATGAAATGTTGTTAAATTTGTCTATACATGAAGCCATGGAGCCCAATGCATTTCACATCATGTTGATATCAGTAACTCACATAAGCAACTTCTTCCCTTTCCTCTTGGCACCCACTCCACTCCAGAAAGCAGTGCTGCTGGCTGTTGCTATGGACCTGCATGCCTGGCTGTGACATATCTGCCAGAACACGTGGGCCCACAGGTACCTTAGCATGCAGGTGGGTTGGTGGCCAGAGGAGCTTCTGCCACCTCTCTGCAGAAAGTCACCTTTGGACAGCCAGAGGTCTGGAGACATTAAGGGTGTAGCCACAAAATTGATCCTGAATCCCATGCAGGCAGGAGGATTTTGGAGAGAAAAGCATGTGAAGTATGGACTTTGTGTCACCATGACCATAATATGAAATTTTCTATTGACTCTTGTTGTTCTGCTCCATAAAATATTAATGTATTTTAGGAGGGGAATGAGGCTGCTGTCTTCATGGACATGGGTATTCAGGGTGAAGCATCAGTATGTAGGCTGAGCTTAGGGCATGATTGCATCCCTGCATTTACTAAAATGAGATGGCATCAATTAATTTTAAAAGCTTACCATAGCCATTTAATTTAGTCAGTCCTAAAACATTAAATATAATTAAAGAGTGAAAAGTATCTTAATAGCTTGAGACTCACAAGAAAGTTCTAAGTAAAGGCTGAAATATTCAGCTGTCACTCCAAACTTTTTGCCATTCAGTAGCAAAAATGAAGAATTGGGATATTCTACATTTAGCAGAAGAGTCTAGTCATTTATTTTCTGATTAAACTGCTTTTACTGACTTTGCCCAAGGTCTTAACTACATTTAAAACAAGATTTTAACATTCACACTGCTAGAATTTCATAAAAGTAAAAAATATAGCATGCACATGCATGTATATGTATTTATTCATACATGCATAGAAGAAAAAGTAAAATACATAAGGTATATAAGTTTATATAGAGAGTGGAAATGCACATTTGCACCTAGGTACATTCTGCATTTTCACTGCATGGCTTCCTTTGGAAAGGAAAACTATGAAGGATGGGTGGATACAGTTAGCTTTTGGTTACTCTCACAGCACTTATTTCTAAAAACTGGAGCTGCTTTTAATAACACCAGTGTTATCATAAGACCTACAAAACCCAGCCAAGGTCAGCAGCAATGGGCAAATATAACTACAAAGAAGGGATTTTATCCCTCAAAGAGGTGTTTATTGAACCTAGGCCTGTACTGCTGTGACCTGTGTTTGATTTTTCCATCCCAATTGCAGCATTCTCATCCTCATCTGTGCAGGTCTCTGTAGGACAGTAACAGCTCAGTGCATTTACTGGAGAACCAGTCTCTTCTGCCTTAAACATTTCCCATGCCAAGAAAACAGAAGGCATTACTGTTGGTTGTGTTGGTGCCTAGAAACCCAAGTCCCATTGGGCTAGGACTGAACTAAGCAATGACACTGTATCCAGACTCTGAGGAATTTATAACCCATGTACATGTTTTCTATATCAACTGTCCTATAAGGTCAAAGCAGTTTGATTGAAATCCAGTCAACTGAGTGTGATTTCCTCATGCCAGAGGAAATGCACAGGGAGCAGTGGGGAAGCAGAAGCCAATTTTGCAAGAAGGCAACAAGTTGTGCTCTGCATCCCAAAGCAGCAGCTGTTGTGAGCACTTCTAACTGGATTTTTTTTCTAAAGATGGCTTTTAAAAATCCATCTCTGTTTCATTTATCCTACATCAGGATCATTCACAAACTCACTACACAGATCTCTCACCAAATACCTTAGCTTCACTTTGGTCCCCACCTACAGAAAACCCACTTATTCCCTAGTACAGTGCTCTATAATAAATATTATTTGGTAATTACTGAGGGAGTCATAAAAGGGAATTTGCATCCTAGCGACAGAATATTTGCACTCCTTACAGATTTGTGGCTTTAATATTGAAGAGATACATCCTGTCTTATAAAATACTCCCCGGGCTGCCCGTTTCCTTCAGCTGAAGACTGAGCAAAGGTATCATGGTTTGCAGAGCAGTCATAAGACAGCACAAAGTAGCATTCCCTTTGCAAACAGCATCACTGGCCAAAGAAAAAACAGAGGAGGATTTACAGGGACACATGCCTGAGAGCCTGCTATTGGAACGTGTCAGCAAATCATCCTCCTGATTAACTAGATTTGGCAGGAAGAATGAGATTCAAACTATACTTTATTATACAGGTTCACATCTTAAACACACAGGCATGGTAATACACCAAAAATGATTGGAAATCACTCTCCCTTTCTCAAGGGAATTAATGCAGAGATTTTGATACCTTGATTAAAAAGAGAAATTTATGATTCTTTCTGTGAGAAACCATTAGAAGAAAATCCCTGCCTATCAAAATGCTCATGAAAGAGCTACTTTTTATTAAGAGGTGTCTTAATAAAGTACTAAGTACTTGTGTGCATGTCCACTTAAACATAGGATGAGTCAAAATATTACACCAGTATTAAGACTGGTTCAGCATGTTCTGCATTCAAACAAAATAAACTGGAAATACACTCTGAAGCAGCTAATCTCCCTGCCACTCTATAATAAACACTTCTCAGACATCATCCTTTCTAAAATCCTGATTAAGTGTAAATTCCCCTTGCACTGTTTGACACATTCAAAAAGATCAGGCTATCTCTTGGCCCATAGGAAATTTGAATCTGGAGTGCCTTGCCTAGGAAGCACCACACATTCTCACACCTCATTGCTGGTCACCAGTGTGGTAGATTCATTTAGAAGCAGTCTCAGACAGCTCCCAAACCCCTAAGAGCTTTATAGACCAATAAAGCAACAACTTAGGCTCTTTCTAAAAATTAATAGACAGACAACAGTGCAGCAGTGTAATGTTTTCAGGGTGTGAAGCACCTCTGAACAACCATCTGACTAAATTACACACCAGAGGCTTGCTCCAAAGCTAGGAAAAAAACCCTCTTTCTGACTTTCCCAGGCCTTGGATCAGGTCCCTAATTTTGGATTCACAGGAAAGCATCTGGAGAACATGATTTCATCAATAAAGGCTAGGTACAAATGGAAAGTTATATTACTGCCAAAAAGAGATTAAAAAGAAAACCAAGTCTTTACAGATCTTGCATTAAAAAGTAGCAAAAAGAGACTGCCAAACTTCATCAAATCCACTGATCAATTTTATTGAATAGAGCCTCTATTAATATATGAATTAAAGCCTCCACATCATATGTTATATCTATATTTTGCCTTAATAGGAAATGCACATGTCCATACTCCTTTGAGTAAAGGAGATTCAGAAGCTCTTTCTTCTTACCCAGATAGTGACACCAATTTAAATTTACTGTTCTGCAATGAGCTAAAGAAAGGGCTTTTCTGTTTGAAGTAAGGAGAGAAAAATTAACTCTTTACCAAAGGCTCCTTAAGCTACTGTGAATTTGACAAGAACTGTGTTTCCCCAGGAAGGCACTGGCCATGTCCAGCAGCACCATTTGCACTGTGTCCCTTGCATGGGTCATCACCACATAGCCTGCTCCCAGCAAACCTCCATGAAACATCCTGCTGCAGTTCCCAACAGCTTTGGGAGCAGCCTGTCTGACTCACTCCACAGCAGGAAGGCTTATTTTGCTTCTTCCCAACAATGGAACTACACAGGGACCTGTAGCCCAGACCACTTCTGATACTCTCTTGAATGGCACTCAAGAATGTCTAGACACATAATTTTCTGAAAAGCAGATGGTGCTGCTCACTGTGCCAACAAGGGCAGCATGGAAAAGCAGGTGATCTGGTAAAAGGAAAGCCCTGTGCTGTGGATTGAGACTGGGCAGATTCAGTCTCCATACAGTAGTCCTCAATCCTTTCAATTTTGGGTGATTTAGTGAATTTTTAATCTTTTCCTTGTAGGAAAAGAGTTCTGCAAGAATTTCATCACCTTACCAAATGAGTACACAGGTTGTGCTGCTGCTGCCAGACTGCTTTCACTTACTGCAATTACAATAGAATTCTAAAATTGTGCTAAACTGACTTAAGTACCACATACATGCAGTAGAAAAAAGTATTATAGAATGAAAAAGAAGAATAAGGTCTTCATTTTTTCCTAACCTGCTGATAGCTAATGAAAAGAACCAGGAGGCAATCATGGTGGACTCTGTGAGACATTTGGAGCTCACTCGTGTCTGTTCATGAATTGCAGACTTAATTTGTGTAAATGGGCATAACACCTGCACATCTAACTATCTGGAATCATCTTCTCTTTATTTTACAAGCTTCGATCGTGCTTTATTATAAAACCAATACCATTAGAGAAAAAAAATTATTTAAAACTCAAATATAATTTGGGGGGATTATCCACAATTATTTTCTTTCATTTAAAATATCAACTTTGATGACAGCTAGCTGGAACCAGAAAAAAACCCAACAGACTCCTGTTGATAATTCATACTGACTTGTAGGATGCATTTAATAAGAAATGACAAGAACTCTCATTCTACCCAGCTGGAGAGGCTCCTCTCAGGTTCCACTACTACATTTTTAACCCAAACTTTACAATTTTCCTTCCATTTCCCAAGTTTGCAGACCTCCTGGGTCACACTGGACCAAGCTACGTGCATTAGTCCATCTCTGCAATTACTCTGCAATCTACTTTATGACAATGTGGAACTAAAGATTCAGAAATAATTTGTTTGTGACTAACACACCTATCAAATTAAATAAATAATATACTCCACTTAAAATAGCTAAATCTGAAGTGAACTCTAATACTTAACCAGAAATAGGCCTTCTAGCACCACCAAATATTACCATGTTCCATTGCCAGGAAAAAAATAAGTTCCATGAGTACCAGAAGAAAAGCCTGCTTTCTGACACGTCCAGGTATGCACTTGTTGTTTTGGGGCACAGGTTATTAATTTCTACTGCTTTATTTTTTACTGCGGAGTGTTTATTCCTCTTCGCTTTCCATCAAAAATGAGTAATGGGCTGTTCCTGCTCCTGCTGATTTCAATGAAAGAAATCTTTGTGCTTCATGTCACACCTCACTGATGCAGGTTTGATTCATACAGATAACACCAGACATATTTTATACCAGTTATCCAAATGCTTCAAAATATGATTTCTCATTTGTGGAAGAATATATTTTATTCTGAACTTTTTAACAGTGGTCAAATAGAATTGCGAGATGAAGAGGAACAATTATTCAGTTTGCTGTAAAATCCAGTGAAATGGACAGATTCCCACTGGTTTAACAAGGCTTTGGATCTGGACCTGGCTGAGGTGAAGACTGTGATTTTATTGTCTAATGCTACCCTTTGATTCCCCCTATTCCTGACATGGAGCAGATAACTGTGAGTGCTCACTTTTATTTAGAAATATATACCATTTGGTTCACATTATTCCTCCAGAAAGAGAGGCCCAAACATTAACTAGAAAAATTAGAAACAATACAAATGAAAGGAATGCAAATACATCTACACACATATACGTTCAAAACTCCTATGTTTAGGATTGAGATTTTAAAAATACTATTTGAAAGGACTCAGTTCATAGCTACTAGTACCTGGGGTCCAATTTTTTATATATATACACACACACACACACACACACATACGTAACACAAGTATACAGCAAAGAGGTATGGGCATGATTCATAGTATATAGAGTGCCTGAACAGTCTCCTCATAAAGCTTATCAGCTCTCTACACCAGCAAGACTGTCACCCCAGATAATGACAACTGTAGTCATGGAAGGTTTTCAATCAGGCTTCATATGCTGTGTATCATGATCTGATGACACTGTTCCTCCTAGGGCATGACCATACTAAATCACCCCCCTCTGCACACACACCTCATTGGATGAGCACAAAGCAGGACTTTTCTCAGGTGACACACGTTTGATGGAGAGACACAAATGCCAAGAACCACTTCTAAATGGAATGGTGCTGCTCTGGGGAAAGAACCTGTGCTTAAGGTCACTGCACATGCACGTGAAATCTCACAACAGGCTCAGGCCTGGATGTTCTGCAGAGGGCTCAGGGAAAGGCAGGGAGCTCTCTATTGAAAAGGCTGCAGTGGCCAAATCCAACTGAAGGGAGGTGCAGAAATGCACCTGATGTCAGAAGGGAGCACTGGCTTTTTTGGGGGGTTTCTCTTCTTTCTCACAGCTCTTTAGCCAGGCCAGGTCAACTGATCTTCCAACCACAGCTGCAGTAAAGATTTCATGGAAGCAGAAGATAATTTGGAGCAAGAGTCTTCTTTGCTCCAGCTGGGAAAAGTTAACCCTTCCCTGCCTGCCAGCTTAGCCCTCCTGCCCAGCCATGTCCTCCTGAAGCACGGATGTGCTGGCACCAGCAGCCTCCCTCTTTGGCAGAGGGACAAGCACCTGCTCTGGGGACTCAGCAGGAGGATCCAGTGAGGTGCTCTGGCCAGGACTCCTCACACACAGACTGAGCTGTTTGTCGTGCTGTGCAACAAGCTAGTACTGAGTGTCTGTGGGAGATGTGTGACCTCTCCATCCTCTCTAACTACCATAAGGAATTAGGGTTGTTATGGGGCAAGTCCTTTGCATTGAGTGGTAAAGTATTGAATGCACATAATGCTGTGGACAGATGCACCATCATCTTCCTTTTTCCTTTCTGCAACCAGTTTTACTTTCTTTTCTAATTTATGTTTATCTAAGCAAGGTATAATACATGAGATTTGCCTTTTAAATCCAACACTGTTTCCCTTCATCCTCATCCCCAGTGCAAATTATCTTATAAACCTACTTCAGAACCAACAGGAGGGGCAGGATTGGGTGATTTTTCATATCTATAAAGAATTTATCATCTTATAACACACACACAAAATCACGGAAAAAAAAGATCTGATTTCATCAATTGAAATGCACTAGAACCTTAATACATTTAACTTTCTTCTATGGTATTTGCATAACTTTTCTTCTACATTCATATGCATGAAACTAAGGCTGCACTTGTGTACAACTGTCTTGCAGATCTATAGTCTATAATGTGTATTCTTCCTTTTCCATGCTGTATCTTCCATTTTCATTATGCCTCAATTAATACACTGAAATATGCCAAGCAGTTTCGCATGAAATACGTTTCTCATTTTAATCAGTTTAGCATCAAAGGTTTTAGGCTGGTTACTGTGGAGGGTGTTTATTAATTTGTCTGTGATGCCTTCTCTCATTAGTGTTTAATGGAATTTCAAGCAATCCCAGCAGCTAGAAGATAATTTATTTTTTAAACACATTCTTATCAGCGTATTAAACAATCAGAGCCTCTATTGTTTCTGAATAATCTGGAGTGCTTGTTTCATCTCTGGATTAGAAAACTGGTGCTCTCAGTCCTGATTGCACTGGGCTGAAAAACAATAACTATTTTTTATTTGAATTTAGCGTGATTGAATAACAGCAGCCTAACAACCCCTGAGATTTGCATTCTCCAATATTCCCTTTGCAAGAAACATAATCTAAAACAAATGCCACTGAGTCCTGATCCAGCTAATCCATTTACTGCCAAAAAAAGGTCCCTGTCACAGGCTTAACCCTTCCACGGGACCCCTGTGTGTTGGCAACAAACTCCAGCAAGTCAGGCTCAAGACATCAGTGCTCACCACCTCTGCTGCCTATGGCTCTTGCCTTTCTCCTCACCCAAAGGAAGCCTATCCAACAATACCCATGTTTTGCAAATATTCAGCAACTGACCTTTGTTGTATGTCTACCTGAGCTACTGAGTGTAGACAACCAAGAGTTTCATCACCCCTGAAATAATGCAAATAACTTTAAAAGAAATCCAGTGTTGTCATCACTAAAGTTTAAAAAAGCATCCTGCATTCCAAAAAGACTTTTAGAGGATCCCACAATAGCCCAAATAGTCTTTTCAATACTTCAAGAGAGTTTAAATCATACATTTGAAAAAACTGACTTATTTAGTACTAGAATGAATTGTGAGGGTATTTTTTTTTTCCTCATAGAAGTTTTGAAATTTAATCATAAACTCTGCAGGGAAAAAAAAAATAAAGGTTTTCTATTTTAGAACAGTGAATAAAACCCAGGAACATGGAAGGGGTTTTCCATAGACACGGCCTGTCCGCAGTAATCAAGAGATGTGGTTTGGCACATGAAACAGTAATCTCAGAGTTGGGCAGAGGAAACACATCACTCTGCAAACAAATCTGAGGTTATTTTTGTTTTCATTCCTCTGACATTGTCTTCTCTCAAGCCTATATGAATAAAGAACTGTATCTTCTTGATCACAGTGCCATGAAATGACATTTACATTCTCATTCCCAGCTCATGCTCTCGTTTCACTTGGTTTAGCATGCCAGACGAGTCAGAAACTGACTGCAGCCATAGGAAAATGGCTTAGGCACACATGTGTGAAAGACAGACTCAACAACCATTAAACTAGGTCTCATGGCTTTGTCAATTATCTCTGTATTGCTGAAGTTCTGCTAAAGAAGAGAGCTCAGCATTTTACATGGAAGTTTGATTCATTCCTCCTGGTCCAGAAAGGGCACAACACAGAACAGTGAGGCTACTGTTTTCCAGACCTGATACTTATCATGTCACTGGGATTTACAGTTCTCTTTAGCCTCTGCTCTCCTCTTTGTCCCTTCTGCCCTTCTTTTCTGTGAAGGCATCCTCCTGCTTTTCCCACCTGGCACATAATCTTGCACAGTCCTCAGAGATGCTTTCTCTGGGTTATCTTTCTCATTTCTGGCAGGCCAGGAAGGGAGAAAATAGAGCTATAAAGACAGTTTCCAGGAGTAGCAGCTCCCCTGTTTTCTGTAGGTAACCCAGATGCAGTACTGGTGAGGTGTTTGGTTTTGTATCTCTGAGTTTAAGAGTCTGAGATATCCTGGTCACAGGGAAAACCCTTCTGTCATTGGAAACCTTTCTAGTCAGCACAGAAATCACTCCAGCCCTCAGAGAGCTGGCCCCTCTGTTCTGTTGGAGGGACACCAGCTCCTATTAGTGCAACACTCTTAAAAGCAGACGTAGGAACAAGACCCATCACACAGCTCTGCCAAAAACCAGCTAAACTTTTACTGGTATTTTTACAGGATGAAACACCTCAACAAAGTTGAGAGAAAAGAAAGGACAGTAAAAGAATAAAATCTATCACTGGACTGCCTGACTAGTTGTTTGTCAGGAAAATTGTTCTACAATTCAGGAATTGTTTAACATTTGCATTAGAAAAATAACTAACTCATTAACTAGGTGACTGTTTTTCCTGTATAACCTGTTGAGATAACCAAGGATTTGTCTCACAGAAACAAGCAGCCATTTTGTACTGACTGCAATGGAAGTTGTTGCAGAGAGATGTGCACGTTACATTTAGCTCATGGTCAATTACTTCCTACCATACCAAACACAAATCATAGTTTTTCTCATCAGAGAGTAGTTTACAGGCATTTTATCCAGTTCCAGACAATACTGTCAAGTGCATGTTGTTAAGAATCTGGCTCAGCCCATGTTCTTTTGTGAAAAAATGTAGTTTTGCTCTCATTCTGTGATGATGTTCACTTAAAATAAGAGCAATTCCATGGGAACGCATCTTCTGGTGCATGGGAGAAATGTAGCTATTATCAGTGCAGAAAATGTCCTTCAACAGGCAGTCCTTGAGTTTTTCCTTCAAGGAAAACAGCATCAGGAAAAACAATGCTTGACACCCAAGGAGTGCTCTCCAAAGGCTAACAAATAGCAACTTGCTTAACTGAAATTATCCTTCTGTCAAATAGCAAGATATATGAAATAGCACCATATTTATATGGTCAATTATAGAATTTGGTTTTATTTAGAATACAGGCTGTTAAAAGCGGCAATGAAAAATTCAGCAGAATGGCAATGTATGTTAATTCTTGCTAATTGTATGAACTGTTGGGATCCTACCCTATGTAAACCCCTTCCATGCCTCCCAGATTTGCTTCCAAGCTATGGCACTAAAATTGAAAAGATTTCCACACATATTTTCAGAGGAAAATTCCTAATTGCTATGTATTTCATTTCTGCTTTCTTCTGTCCTGCAAATGAACACACAGGAGTATTTTTACCTGATCAAACAGAACATCCTCCTGAAGGAGTAGGATTTGGATCAGAAGCTATACACTCCTTTTCCTGCTATTATTTCAAAGCATACAGTACAAGAGATCCAGCTTGTGTCCAATAACCTGCTGACCTGAGGAGGCTCCTGGTGTGCCCAAAACTCAGATGGCAATTTAGAAAGGCCACACTTCAGTGGTACCTGTGCACAAGCCATCCGTGCCTGCCTGGCTCCCTAAGCAGCTCCCTCCTCACAGCTGCACCAGCCCAACAGGGGAATAAGGGGAAAGAGTAAAGATATTGGAACAGGTAAAGAAGGTGAAGAAGAGGGCTGAGAAATGTGAAGGATATTGGGGGAAACAGTAAAATTTGGGATAAAACCAGAAAAAAAGCCAAACAAACCAGAAGATTGTATTATAGTCTTATAGGATGATTTGATACTTTAATAATAGATGTGTTACATTTGTTCTGTACCTCAAAAATTATGAGCCTGCACAACATTAAAAGCCTCCTCCCAGCTGTAACTGTGTATTTTTGGAGGGACATGTGAACTTGGGGGAAAAAAAAAAAAAAGGAGGTAATGCTGTAAAGTAAAAGCTGTAATTTCTTTTCAGATTTACTTCTTTAGGAACTGTTGATGAAACAACTGTAAAAGAAAACCTTTTAATTCTCCCTCTGGTTTTACTTACACACACTGTCAGCAGCTGGAATGGGGCAAATTGTGCAAGAGGCTGGAGCTGAGAGCTGCAAGGCTTGCCTCAGGTTCATCTCCTTTCCTGCCACCCTGCCCACAGGAGCTGAGTGTGCACGGGCCAATAATTGCATCCAACAGTCCTAAAGCAATCCTCCTCTGAGTGAATGACCCCAGGCAACTTCCAATCACATCCCCAGTCAAGAAATAAATGCACACATGAAAGCAGTAAGAAAATTATTCAGGAGAATCACATAAGCCATTTGGCATTTGAAAATAATAATAAAAAGAAAATAATCCTATGGCTCTGTCTCTAGGGGGGGAAGAAAGTTAAATAATTAAAAATTCTCTTTTAAAATGAGACCACTAGATTAAATGTATGCTTCAGAAATCTTACAACTGACAAAAAATATTAGTGCTATTACCAGTGAGTGTAAGTAATGGTCTCTTATCAGGGAAACTTGGCTCATGGACCAACAGCGTGGAAAAAAAGAGGTTAATTCAACTCAAGAAGATTAATGTAATTTTTCAAGTTACCATTGTTGAGATTCAAAGCCAGTTTGGGAAAATAAATTATAAATGGATGAATATAAAAAGATCCTAAATGAAAGGGAGAATGTGAATTATATAGTGAGGGATGTATTCCCATTCTGATGTAATGAAATTTATGTGCACAAATCCCATCAGCATCCATTGGAGCTGCACACAAATACCTGAAATGCAAATTACTTCCAATTTACCTACATAAACATGGCTTATATGTTTGTGGCTTATGTATGCCCAGAAAATTTCGAAGACCTCAAGGGAGAACTCATCATATTCTTTCTTTGGTAGCAGTAGAAAAAACCCTTTCATTTCCTCCAAGCTCAACTTTGACTTTAGGAGTCTCTTATAAGGACTAATGGAATGTAGGA
>JAOEGS010001144.1:249993-271685 GCA_025447755.1 Corythornis vintsioides | reverse complement strand
TAATTCTCTTCTATTACTGTTCTATAAAACAAAACCATGTTTGTGTGTTACCAGATAGGAGCATTAATACTCTATTCTCTTACAAGACCTTTCAAAACACTTCAGCAAGGCAGGTATTGTCACATTCACACCTCCAGTGCAGAGCACTAGGTAGTTTGTATATGGTACATTTAGAAGCAGAGCCAGATCCACATTCCTTCTTTATTTAGTGACTGCACTCAAATGCAAATGCAAAGCATTCCCATAGTGCATACTGTGACACTGGGAATATAGATATAAAGTTCTTCTTGTAGCCATATTCCTTACCATTTATAATATGAATGGAGTTGAATGTGAATAGGATGGAATTTTCTCCATCAATATTAATTTAGGAAACAACCTTTGCTCCTCAATAACAGTACATTATCCTACCATTTCCCAGATTGGCCATTAAGGGAATGCAGAACTTTCTAGCCCCCATACTGGCATCACACGCTGAGCTAATTGCTTGCCTTCAGGTGTTTGTTGAAGGGCTGCTCAGCATAACAAAAGCCAGCTATGCTTGCCATGAAATTCACAGCAACCTCCAGGAAAATCTATGGGGAAACTGTTGGCTGAAGTTCTGTGCAAAGCACAGTTCTGGCTGGGCTTGTGTGCGTCGTGACTAGCAGACATCAGCATATTCAGGACCCACTCATGCAACACCCAACTGGTCTCAGCAGCAGAACAAGGTAGGAATAAACAGTTTGGTTGATTCAGTACTAGACAAGTAGTACCTGTCACTTAGCAACCTTCAGTTCTTGGAGGGATACAGATGGTTAAACACCCGCAGCAGTCTTCAAAACAAGGACTAGTTTTTTTTCTCTCATGCCAGTTTGACACTTTAAAAGCTTCTTCCATTTTATACAGCTCCCTATGTTACATCCTTGCAAGATGGAGGAGGATCATCAATCAACTACTGGAAGCAAGGTTGGAGTAACCCATTCAGTCACAAGGGAGTGAATTAAAATTAATGTGAATATAGTCTGGGACACAGAGTTTTCCTGGGAAAGGTTTTTGTTTTAACTCCCTTTTATGTAAATATGTTGCCAGAAAATATCAATATGTATACATTTTATGCAATTCAGTATATCAATCACCTTTAAGCAGTGAGAAAGAACACAACAGAAAAAGATACTTACTTGACTCTCCCTAGTTACATTCATTTGGCAGGTTACATTTTGATTACTAACAATCTATCAGCACAGACATCTGCACCCTATTCACTGCTTTTACCCCCTTCCTCTGTTAATTCTGTAAATAATACAAACCTCAGAGATTAAAGAGCTACCAAGTGCATGGTTTTACTGCACACTACTGGATGAGTCTCATTCTTTGTCACGTTTATCACTCAGTGCTCACTGGAAGAGACTTGGGTCTAAGGGGCAGCTGAGCAGGGCTCTGTTCCCAGCACTGCCACTGACCTGGCACAGAAATTCAGCACTGACACTTTGCTTCCCTCTGCCTCTGGGTGGATCCACAGCCTAGGCACAGATGTGGCTGATAGATCAAGCACATGGATATTCTGATGAACGCTATCATGGTAACCGTGCTACTCCTCTGCTTTCTCAGAGGGGAACAAAGCTAATGACTTCACTCTCCTCAGCGGCACTAGATGCCATTCTTAAAACTGATGGCAAAACCAGTCAGGCTGTGGGATTTCTTGACTTGGTATATCTACAAGTCTGAAAGCTCACAAGGAGACAGCTGCAATTATATCAATAATATCTACAGTTTTAATTATATATTTAAAAACAAAAGCTTCAGTCTTTAAATGCTTTAGAAGGCACATAAAATCCTGGATTTCTGGGTAAATTTCTAGAGCTTTTCCTGTCTTTGAAGATGGGAGAAAATTTATCCCTAGAGTTTCATAGACTACCATTGCCTTTTGTTTGGGGTGCCTCTGAAGCCTGTGGTTTAAACCCTATCTGTGACAGCTACAGACTACGTAGACACTGCACTGATCCAATACATTAACTACCATGTTTCTGTTCTGAAAATGCTATCAATTTTATATAAAACTTGACTACACAGACACTGCACTGATCCAATACATTAACTGCTGTGTTTCTGTTCTGAAAATACTATCAATTTTATATAAAACTTTCTGCTTTCCTCCCTCTTCATATTTACTGCATGAATGACCCAGCATACAAATTTACTCTCTCTTTTTTGAAAGACCAAAGACAGCATCCCAGCCAGATACTGATCTACTCAGGCTCTTTTATCTCTCTAATGGTCAATGCTGACATGTACTTAAGGAGGCTGAGAAAACAATGACAAAATAAACGCTGGCTAAAGAAAAATCATTTCTGCCGTCGCCTCAGATAGCTCAGGATTTCTGCACATTACTGACTCTGCTATGACTAAAGTCTCTTATGATCTATCCAGATACAGTAACTTTGGTTGGCTGTGTAGTTTATTGCAACTCTAAATGTCACTATCGATTCAGACACTTGCTGACATTTTTCTGCATGGACAGACACTATTTCCAGCACTGCTTTGTTGTTACTGCTAATGCAGCTGTGGGCAGGTTATTCACCAGATGACCACTATCTGGATTTTCAACCATTATGTCAATTAAATCCCAATGTATATGATTCTCAAGAACACCTCTTTCATTAGGTATATCGATTATGTTTCACTAGTGTTGTTAGGAAATCAAGGTTTCAGTTTATGCATGTTTTGGTTTCTTTTTCACCCTCTTCTTTTACTGTGTTTTACCAGTGTTCTGTGTTTAAAAAGGAATTTGGAGTATTTCATGTGATAATGTTGAGATCAAACACCTTAGAAACCAAACACTTCACACTTTAATAATCTAAACTAGATGCATGTTTACATGATTAAGAAGAAAAAAAATGAAGTTGATGGAAGAAGCTCCAGGACTTGACTTACATGACTTTACTAGTTGTATAAAAAGGTGTTTCTTCTTAAAGCACTTATAAAAATTCTAAACTTTCATAAAGAAGTTATGTTGAACCATTTGTGATGACATAGTAAAAAGTCATTTATCATCCTGTATAGCTCTCTATACAGCCAGTACATGAAGGCATCTGTCAGGTTTGCTCTTAGGACAGAAATAGACTTCATGGTTTAGATGCCAAATTATATTTGACATTTAATTTACCATCTATGAAGCTGTAATATTTCACCCAAGCAGAAGAGGAAGAAAACAGCAGGAAATTCCATTTGCCAAAGAGAAAAGCCAACACTCCCTGCTCTCAATAATCAGATATCTAAGGTAATAGATTATTGACCATAACAAAGTACATCTAAACATGATGAACGTAATGGACTACAGAGGATGTTTTGTACCTAGAAGTGAAGAAATAATGAGTATAACAAGAATGAGTGACATGATTCTTACCTTTTTCCTGATTTGCTCTGGATGACAGACAAGTGCATTGCCAGACAGGTGCCAGTCCCAAACGCTGTAAAGTTCAGAGCAAGATTTGTTTCCAGCATCATCAGACATGGAGCCATTCCTGGACTAGAAGCATCCTGTATGGGATTCCTCATATGGTAGAGCAAGGAGCAAGTGGAGTCACAATATTCACACCTCAATATTCTTCATGGTCACTCTGAATCTGTTGTGAAACTTTGAATTCCAAAGCTGGAGATGTTCAAATGCTGCAAAGAAAACAAAAAATATTCACTGCATTTCCCAAATGGATTCCGTGTTGCATTTTTTTGAGTTGTTTTTCTAAAAATAAAATAACATTTTAAAAGACAACACCTTTTCAACTTTTGTTGGAAAACTATGCAGAAATGGTAGCAGTTACCAAACTTTTTCATGTGTGAACTTAACACACCTTTCCACAGGAAACAGAACTAGGAGCTAATACAGGAACTACAGAACTATTTTGTAGTTACCACAAAGAGCACATAAACACAAAGAGCCCTCCCAGTGATCTCAGACACTTCTTCACGATATTCACAGTGACAGTTTAGGGCATAAATGTAATAACATTTTTCTGTCTCCCAAATGTCTTCCCCTTCCAGACACACACTGATGGCTCTGTACACTGGACCATTTCTCCAGTTCCATTCAGAGTCAGACAGGTAAGGATTATCTTAGGGAGTCCTATTGTTATATTCAGCCAAAACACAATAGAAACATATTAGACAGAAAAGGAAGGGAGAGGCTCTTGTGTAGACAGGTATTTCATTTCACTAGTGTATACCATTCACCATTCTTCAGCAAACAACATCTGCAAACTTCTCTCAGGAAGAGTTAGGAAATAAACATGGACTATACTAATGTCTTGTTCCATATTTGTAGTTGCCAAAGTCATTTGGATATTCTTAGCTATCCAAGGGAAGATTTCATTAATGGAAGAGACAGAACTATTCTTACAGAGCATATTAAAATTAATTAGCCTTCAAGAGCAGAAAACTATGAGCAACGAGATTCACAGGCAAGTAAATTAACAACAGATCTCATTAAAAAGCTCTGTTTTGACTTGAATGCCATGTTAACTTTGGAGTAAATCAAAGCTTTTGAAATGACCATTTTATTTAGCTGCAGCAATGAAGGGGAAAGCATTGTCTTGTGAGCCTCCAGATGTTCATGTAGACTCTGCAGTTCTAGAAGACTGCTTGAGGGGAATTACCTTCAACTGACTTTCAAGCTTTACCTTATTTACAGGCAGAGCACCTACAGCTGTAGTCATCACAAGAGGAAAATGCAGTAATTTCAAAGGCTAGCCACAGCCTGCAGTAAAAGTGCCCTTCTGCCAGTGAAGTTGGGAAATGGCTATTTCTCTGATAAAATATGCACAGTCTGCATCGAATTGCTGCTGTACAAGTGGACACCTTGTGGGCTTTAACAACCCACCACAAGGGGACATTACCATCCAAGGATAGATTTTTTGCATACTGTCAGTGGACAGCAGATATTTTTACTTGATTGTGGTTTAATAGTTTGAGTTTCAGTGAGACTCATTAAACTGGGGCAGGGGGAGTTGTGATAAAACTTTGAATAATTCTTCTGTAGATCACTGATAGAAACACATGCCCAACAGCAAATATTGAAGTACTACATCACATGCATGTGCATACCTTATATTGCCACTTTTTCAAGCTAGGCAAGTGACAGAAATTGAAAATCAAAGAAACTACAGCAAAAATCCTGCATATCTATGAAGTAAGGCCCTGCTCCTGTAACACAAACACAGGTGTAACTGCATTAGAACAAGAGGCCTCACTGCTTTCATCTCAGGAGAGGGCAGTTAAGATTTTGCCAATAAATCAGTGTAGCATCATTACCATCCAGACTTGCAAAAGCATTGATCATATGGCATCAGGTATAATTTACTCAACTCTGTCCAGATACATTTTGATGAACAGGCACCTCCTTTCCTAGCTGTGAATGGACTGAATATAGATGACCACAAATACACCAAGAGACCCCAAAACATCCTCAATTCTCTTAGAAGCTTTGGTTTGAGAAAATAAAACCACCAAGAAAATACAGCCAAACAAAACCAGTCATTCTATGCATAATAGACTGATATTTTTTCAGAGTGCTGCCTCATGTATGGGCTCTTCTCAAGAAGCCTCTGTTGCTAAGGGCTAGGCTCTGGTGTCAGTGTACAAGGTGCTGCAGGTGAGCACTGAAAAGACTTCAGAAATGCTTTCTGAAAACAGTAACACTAGTTAGTTTCACTTCAGGCACACTATTAATCTTGCTTTTTAATTTTTTTTTTGCTATTAACCTGTTAAATAATCACCCCATTCTGTGAGACAGTAACATTAATGACTTACTGTACCCTTAATCAGTGGGGGTTTTATCTGTCTGTCAATAGCTAATGCAACTTATTCTGTCTTTCCATTTGCTTGTGCCACCATCTGCAGCAGTGGAACTGGTTGAGATAGCTTGGTTTCAGGATACATAAGCTGAGAGCAATCATTACAGCCAGACAGGTAGCTTGAGCCTAAGGCTACACCTTGGAAACTACTGAAGACTCTAGGACTGACCCAGTGAAAGAAGCTTAATATGAAACACACTATTATGAACAACAACAAATAGATACCATATAGCAGCATTTCTTGTTTATATCAAGTAATTTCATAACAAAGAAAGCAGCTCAGTAAATAAAGATGCTGAGATGCAATTGATTCTGAAAAAGATAACCTACAAAACAGTATCAGTAGCAGGAACAAAACTCAAGTTTCCAGATTTCTAGTCCAATCCTTTATCCACACTCCATGATCTGTATATTACTTGCTACATTAGATGTTCCTTTCTCAGAGCTGGATGGGCCAATACATTTGTAGCTCATCCAACATTAATATGCAATCACTTTTTTAAATGGTGCCAGTTTAATTAGACTGTACTGGATAAATCAATCTGTAAATAATGTAAAGAAAACAGGTTTTGAAATTTACAGCTATCATGAAGAACTTAGTAATGACAGTACAGTATATCACTGACATTGCTTTCATTAGATATAAATTATACTAGTATGACACTGATATATTATAATTAAAACTAATGATCCATTGAGTCTCATCCAGAAATTCAGTTAAGATGACAAATATTCTTCTATTACAGACCAGTGAATAAATATTAGAAGGATACAAAAGTCCATGAGGTAAAATCTGCAGCCAGTTTTGCCAAGGTTCATATGCCAGCAAAATTATTTAAATGAGGGCTATAGTATGAATAAAAGGAGCATCTGTGATGTTTTGGAAGCACACTGTGCTAGGAGCAGCATACCAGCAATCCTGTGAGAAATCAGCTGGAGGACAGCCCCAGTTTCATTGTATGAGCTATCAGGAATTTTGAGCTATAAAGAATAACCTCTGCTACCCCCCACCCAAAATTCACAAACATCTGTGCCAAGTCCTCATCACCAGAACTACTCAGACATAAGGAAGAAGAAATGTTACTTGAGTAGCTTTCAAATGCAGCTCCAACACCAGTCATACCTACCTGAACACATCAGCTTCTTCAATTTTTTTATTGTTGATAACTATCCAAGATTCACTGCTAATGGTCCCTAAATGCCTGACCAGACTTTATCAGAAGAAAATGAAAGGGAACAACAGGAATTCCTCTGAAGGAATCGATCTGAATCCATCTAAATTGTGTTTTCATTCGTTGTTTACCTGGAGTGTCATTCAGGACAAAGTACAATACAGATTCTTCTTTCCTCCCAGATAAAAAGCCACTTGTCTCATGGGTGCTGGAGACAAAATTATGGATATCTTTTGCTTTCACACTTTCTTTGCTTTTGTTACATTATTTTCTACAATTAGAACTTAAAAAAATGACCCTCCTTTCACCGGAAAAAGGAGAACTTCCTCTGAACATTTAATAAAAGGTAGTAAAAGCAGAACAGACATGGTCTTTAATCTTACAGTAGGGGAACCTTATAGATTTCAGCAGCTACACCTGGTTCTACTGTGAATTTGCCAATTGCCAATGAAACAAATTTGCCCACTTGTTAAAAGTTTGGAAAGCCCAGCCTTGATCTGCACAGATATACACACAATGGCTGTGGGCTTGGCACATCCTAAACAACCCTTCATTTATAGCTCAACACAAGGAAGAACTTTTTCTCAGTGAGGATGCCAGAGCTCTCTGCAGCTCGGGCTGCCCAGGGAGGTTGTGGAATCTCCATCTCTGGAGACACCTAAGACCTGCCTGGATCTGTTCCTGGGTGACTTGGTCTAGGTGATCCTGCTCAGGCAGGGGGGTTGGACTAGCTGATCTTCTAGGTCCCTTCTAACCCCTAATATCTGTGAATCTGTGAATAACTTCTATTTGACTGAAGGGGTCACAAAGTGGAGAAAGCTCACCTTCTGGCACACCTATTTGAAAGCTACTCAACCTGTCCCTCATTTAGACACCCCCTGCCTGACCAGGCCCCAGGGACTTTCTGTACCCTCTGGTAAGAAGCAACCTGCCTTCTCAGGGAGTGCAGAGCAGCTAATTCAGGAGCAACACCTCATCAGCTACTTAAGTTCCACATCAAAGCTGTACCACATCAAAGCTACACAGCTTATACACAGCATATGACCCTTTTTTTCCCCATCTGCTGGAATTCCAATGCATGGTGTACCTCCTCTAAGTAACCATGGAAGGTTTTCCCATTTCGCCCTCTCTTTGGGGCAGTGACAATCACCCCTGCACTTCACGGGGTATTCACCACTACTTTGGCAATACCAATATTGAGTATGTGATCAGATGTGCTGGGAACAGCAGGAACCCATAAAACTGTATTTGAGCACAGATAAAGGCAATTAGGAAATGCCCTGTACATCTCTAAGGGGCAGAATACATATGTAGCTTAATTAAGCCTTTTTCTGCAGGCCTGATTCATTGGGCCAATAGATACTGGGTTTAGGAGAGCACACGTTTAATTTACAGATTAGTGGATTACAGTGATATGTGTAACATATTAAATGACGTATTAATGTAATACAACCCAAATGACACATGATAAACTACATAAGCATATATACAAATTTGATTTAATATGTTAGCTTCCTTTGCCCTCTGTCACTCTGATTGCCTTTGCATAATTCATGTTTCTAATTATCCCCTGGTATGCCTTGCATATAAATAGCTAATTAGATAGTGTCCCTGTCAGCTATGAAGTATGTAATATCTGAAAAAAATACTCCTTTGGAAATTTAATTTAGGATAACAGATTGTGCTATCCAATTGAAGAATTAAAGCTTTCAGTTTACTAAGATGTTTGCTCATTTAATATCAACCTCATACTATTATATTAGTGCCCCTAAATGCATCCTGTAGTTTTCTTCTTTTTTAAAAATCATTCTGTCAAAAGCTTGTACAGTAATTACAGTATGATGCTTAAGAGCTAAAAATCACGTTGCAGATGATGATTTTACATGGGAGTCAACTGTCTGCTGAATAAATGCCAAGCAGAAACAGCTCAGATACAGCTCTAGAAACTGCTATACCAAACCATACAACAGGGCCAGGTAGCCTTGTATGCTCTCCCTGCTCACAGCCAGATGTTCCAGAGGATGGCCTTGCTGTTCTGAGCCTGCCAGATGTGGGATAATCTTGAACATCAGGTTATCTTGCATCAAGTGCCTTTTTCATTCCTTGTCACAATTATTAGCTAGTTTACATGACACCCTGATCACCTCCAGTGCACACAGAACACTTCGAAAACTGTCATATATTAAAAAAATAAAACTATTAATCTTATTGACCACCCTCTTTCTCACCCTGCCTTCTTCTACAACTTTGTTTTTCCCTTTGATCCTCCACTGGACTACAATCCTTTTCATTTAATCAATGCAAAGCAACGATAGTTTTCTTCAGTAAAAAATCTAAATAGGTAGCTATAATAAAATTGTGGCTACAACAATTACTTACAGCTAAGATTTCCAATGTCAAACATGAAACTGAAATAATATTCTTTATTCTTTTTATGGGTAAGATAAGTTTTACTTAAAAACCCCATCCCTCTCTTGGATACAGGTATTTTAATCTGAAGGGAGCATAAGTGCTTTTTAAGGCTACAGAACATGAAATACTCTGAAAAACAAAAATAATTAAGCCACAGGCGTGTGTTCCTCTGACAAAATTAAAAGAGAAGATCACACATTTTTCTTGAAATTAATCATTAATACTATACAGCAATTGAACAAAAACACCCCTGGATTTCTTATTCATTATGTTGTGTCTGGTAGGTAATATTAATGTGTAGACTTCAAATCTAGGCCATCGTGCTGGGAATGAGACCAAAGGGAACAAAAAGCCGCTGGAACATCGTGCTCTGTGTTTTGCATCCAGCAAACCAGACTCATCCCTCGTGCAACTTCACTGCAGAGCAGCTCAGTGTGTTCTGTTGTCTGTATTATACAGCCTGCGTAAAGGGCAATGATGCACATTGCAGAGTAATTATGGTTAATAAAATACTGGGATTGCAAAACAAGCTCTTATAAATAGTACAGGAACAAACATAAAAAGATGGAAATGAAAATCTTTCCCATCGAGGCTGGAGGGGATTTGGAAAAGCAACAGCTTCATGAGCTCCTGGAAGTGTCCCCACACGCACGAGGGACAGCAGGCACATGGTACCTGCTCCGTGACACTGCTGAAAACTACTCCAGACCCCACCAACTGCTGGAGAGGTGGGAGCAGCTTCCCTCAAGGAATAAGACAAACCCCAGGAAAGATCCTGTGTGGGACGATTTGCCTCAGCAGATGTGCACCCCCTGCTAACCTCAGAGGGGTGCTTCTGGGTGCCCAGAGCCAGGTAGCGAGGGGACCTTGCTTTGAAAGCCACAGTGATTTGTCATTGAATCATAGCATGGCAGGGGTTGGAAGGGACCTCTGGACATCATTAGGTCCCAACCCACCTGCCAGAGCAGAACACCCGGGGCAGGCCACACAGGAACAGCTCCAGTCAGGTCTTGAAATTCTCAAGAGAAGGAGACTCCACAACCTCTCCGGGCAGCCTGTTGAAGGCTCTGTCACTCTCACAGGGAAGAAGTTTTCCTTCATGTGTTTCACTTTGCTACCATTACTTCTTATCACAGGGAACAACTGCAAAGAGACTGTGTCCTTCTTGACACCCACCCTTCAGGTATGTGTAAACGTCAGTAAGATCCCCTCAGTCTTCTCCAGGCTAAACAGTCCCAGGGCTCTCAGCCTTTCCTCATAAGAGAGATGTTCCAGTCCCTTCATCATTTAAATAGTTTCTCAAGGTGAGATTTACATCCTTAGTGGTAGCCATACAGCTCTACATTTTTCCTCTCTCTGGTATAGGTGCATTCACTTGTATGGAAAATATCACTGCAATGTTGGCATTGCTGTGGTAGAAGCTATAGAATAAAGTGCCAGGACCTGAAGGAATTATTCAGTATAATTTATATGGAATTTTGCAGTTATTTAGAATGCAGTATGTACATATTCTGCATTTTGTTAGACATTGCTTGTAGATGACAAAAAAGAGCCGTACTTATAATAATCCAAATCACGTTTTGGATGCATATAACACTCCTGGGAGTATCCTAATTTAAGTGGTGACACAGAAGAAAATAAAACAATTTCTATCTGGTCAGAACAAATGTAGGATTTTTGGATTCCATGCAACTGTTCTTTTTTACTCTGTTATGGAAGCCTTCTCAAACAATTTGCTTCCTTACTCTTGAAAAGATGAAAAATATGTTTATACTTCTCAGCTATTCCCTCAGCTGAGTTCTTGCTGCACTTGGCACAAAGCTGCTTTCTGCTCTGCCATGTTACTGCCATGACTGTGCTCCTTAAAGCCTCAACTTTATATATAAAGAAAGACTCTTTTTCAGGATTAAATACATTCACATTTTTAGAGCATAGTTGTTTACACTTAAGATATTAATTGGGAATATCAGAATCTTCTGTAGGAGTATGGACTGCTTTATTAGTAACAGGCTAGCAATATGTGGGAGCATTTCCACGTGTTCTTGAAAAAAAAAAAAAGAGAATTCTTAAGACAATGGCAAAGAAGAGCAATGAGCTCAAACAATTTAGGACTCTGTTCTAAAGACAACACTCCTCCTGGAGTTCCCTCTACCTGTGAAAACAGGCTTCTGAATAGAACAACTTCCCAGTGAGGCATTTTCACTAGCAAACAGTGACAGCTTTTCCCACTTGTCTGAAGTTTTTGCATATTACAGTCCTTTCCCCACATGAGGGAATTTATGCTTTTAATATTGTAATATACCATAGCAACCCACATTACTTGCAGTAAATATATTCCTGTGATTATTTTATATATCATCAGCAAGCTTAAATGAAAATGACAATGTCTAGAGATGCAGAATAAATACAAATATGAACTAAGAGTATGTTTATGCATTGGCTGTCAAAACTGCTGTAAAATATGCATATGAGAATGTAGATTCCCTAGAAACTCAGAAAAATGAGGTAGTCCAGTCCATTTTAGATACACAGGCATTGCAAAATGTATCTCCATTGATGTTTTTATTACAGTCTAAAGTAGGGAGAGTTTTTAAAGCTTTGTAGGATGTCAGTAAAAGGATCACTCTATCCAATCCACTCACCAATCTGTTATCAAGTGTTTATCAGGCTGTGACAACTCCAATAAAGCAGAGGGAACTCCAGAAGAGCCACGTGTCACTTTGGTATTAATGTCCTTTTTTTCCCCATTATAAAGCAGATCTAAGAGTTTTAACCCCGTTGTTAAATTACAGAAATAGGATTCAATGCTGGCTTTTGAATGTTACTGTGTGAAAAAGGTCAAACCTAGGAGAAAATATTTTTTTTTCCAAATGTACTTCACACGAGAGAACTATAAACTGATATCCAGCTAAAAGTCACCATTGATGCTTTGCTTAACTTCTGCCTAAACTCTGCCTTAACCATCACTCTGTTTAAGGTCAGCATCAGGTCTGAAGTGCAGAGACCTGACTGCAGGACTGTTGTTTGATGTGTGACTAGCAACCATCTGCATACAGAAGTTTTCAGAAGCAGCAGCCTATAACTGTTCTATCCTGCCCAGAACTAGGGAAGAGATACATACTAAAGAAATCCTGCTTACCCACATGGACATACAGCTAGTTAGGCCAGATTAGCCACAGAATACGACAGTCAACACTAGACAAAGTATGCATCAAGTTTTCAGACTTTCTTCACTGGGTAAATCCACTGGATTACATCAAAGACCTTCAGCACATAAGGGCAGGATTTGATTTTTCTGCAGTGGTGTTTTGTGACAGACACTGGCTTGAACAGCTTTCACAATCAAATCCTCTCCCATTAATTACAGATCTTGCCTCAACTGAATGAATAAGAGCCTCTGCATCTGGTACAAGTCATGTTGCTAACATTTTTGTCAGGTGCTTGTCTTCATTTAGCAATTAAACTAGTGCAGCACTGAGAGGAGACTTTTTGATTTGCAAAATGGTTAAAAGTGCCAGCATGATAAAATATTTCAGAATTGAAAAAGGGTAAATATATCTTCAAAACACTTGCTCATAAAGAATCTTTTATTTAACCTGATACTCTTAAGAAAAATAATTCCTCCTTTTCTCCTCCTTGATTCTGTGCTAGGAATCCCAGTCTCATGGTGCACCCCTGACATACATTCAGCTATTAGGCAGAAGCTTAAAAATGTACTGGCAGTTTTGTTTGGCTGGTAAAATCAGTCTAAGAGCTGCACACCATGATATCAATTTTTTATGGCTAAAAGTATATTGTATTTGAGACTGGTAACAGAAGCAGAGCAGAGGAAGTTCCAAGGGGTAGATCCCTGTTCTGATCACTTGTCTCAAGCTCCTTTACAGGATACTCTGGGCAATGCTTTTTGGGTGATTAAAGTCATTTCAGATTCATAGATGAAGGTGTAAGACCTGAGAGAATCCAAATGTGAACCTTCTGTCAAGACACTTTACAGCATTACCTGAGGCCTGCTACACCTATCCAGATATGCATCATATATTGCTTAAATACTTTAATTCTTTATTGGTATCATAGTTCATAGCAACGTTTCCCATCATTCTTACATTTATATCTTTGCTCCAGGAAAATTATCCCCTGCTCTAATTCTCTCTGAGCTGCTTCACTGGGTTTCAGTCTGTCTTGATGACAGATAAATTATTTTTCCTCCTCTGGACTACCTTTGATCTGCTCTCAGATGCCACTGGTAAAACACCTTGGGTCCTACTAATTCTGTTGCTGACTTCATAGAGCAGAAGCCACCTTGTTTTAGCTACAACAGTAAATGCTTCTTTTTTCCAGGCTTTCTGCAAGACACTGTTTAGCTGGACCAAGGCCTTGCTTAATCCACTCCCCTCAGGAAACTTCTGACAGCAGCAATACGCTGTTTCAGACAGGTAATCTTCCATTAGCTCTAACATCTCCCCTTCTTATGAACAATGAAACTTGGACAGCTTCACTGCCTTTAAATGCTGGGCATGGCTACCAGAGAGAAAGGAGGATGAAAAGAAAATGAGGGTCTCGTCAATTTGCCTTCTAAGTTAAAATAGAATTATAAAGACTTGCAGCAGGGTGTATGAAATTAGAACTAGATTGTCAAAAGAGCTAATTTCTTGTGTAAGCACCTTAATAAGGTACCCAGATGTTTCTCTGCAGGTCCTGAGATCTCAGTTATGAATACTGAGTCCACCTAAACATGTTTTCCTGAAAGCCATTCCCCTTCAGTTCCCCTCAAATTTCTCAGATGTAATTAAAGTGACATTTAAAAAAGAAAAATAAACCTGGCTGTGAGATTTGTGAGCACCCTGACAGTTTTATAAGATAAAAGAAGAAAAGCTGCAGCACTTTGTTTGGAAATACACCATCAATTGCCAAACACAGTATGGAGAAAAGAAACATCAGTGGTACCACTGGTGCCTTCCAGCCACAGCAACAGCACAGCAGTAGTGACTAGAAGAAATCTGGAAGAATATCCACCTTTCCCTTTAAAAGCTGGAGCCACTATTTCAAGTCTGGTTGCTGCAGTGGGAGTTGAGTTTTAATGAGTTTGAAGTCTTTTCATATGCTTTTCTTCTCCTTTCAAATGAATTAAGGCTGCATCAGGCTGCAGCATCAAAAGCTACTTTGTCCAGTTCCCTGTTGTGCTTCTCAAGTGGATCAGAATAATACATTAAGTGAGAGCAGTGACCTGGGAGATTATGAGAAAGATTAATATCTGTGCTACAACACTTAAATGCATACATATATATACAAAGGATGCATACAAAATTGGCCTGCAGGATAAACAGAATATTCTGTGTTGAAAAAACAATTTTAAAGAAAAAAAAATCAATAAACTACAAATTCCATTCTTCAAAGACCTCTGGATTGAATCCATCCAAGTTATCAGAATGTACAGGAGGCACCAAGGAGGAACAGTGTTCCCCAGAAGCCACGTGTTTATTGCACAACCACACATCTCATCTGTGCTCAGTCACAACTACTAGTAAGGTCCCAGTTAGTGAGAGCTGATATTTTATAACTACCTAAAACCATACAAAAATTCGTTTATTTATCTTAATGCAAGGCTTGAAAGAACACATTTCCATGTGGCCAAGTCAGCACTTTGGTTTAACAGAGCCTGGATTTCTGACCCCAAAGGGAATTCAGGGCTTGGTGCAATGGCAGGACAAGGCCTTTGCAATGCTTAAGTTTCCACAAGGATCTTCAATGAGTCTGGTGCCAAGTCAGGCCTCCCCTGACCTTCCCAGGGCTACATCTCAGCTGCCTTGAGGCCTTCAGGGAGGCCCGAGAACTTGACCAATGCATATCAACCCTTCAGGTGCAAATCTGAAGGCGAGCTGTCCTCTCTGCTTGGCTTACACAAGTTCAGGCCAAAGTCTATCACACCTTGTCCAAAGTGGTTTAGATGAACAAACCCCGTAGGAAAACTTTTTCCATTCTAATCAGGGACTGAACTGGGGCAGACTCCAAAAAAACTTGAGTTCTGTAAACTGAAGCTGGAAAGCCACGTGCTGTGGCTGGGGACTGTAACAGACTAAATCTCAATAAATCTCATTAAATTAAAATCTATACTGCAGATTTTCTAGGATTGGGGGGGTGAGGGTTTTGTCCCCAAAAATATGTGTTTGCTCATGTGAAGAAAAGCTAAACAAAAAAGTTGATTTTATCATAACAAAAAAAAGAAAAGGGCCTGGAATAACTAAGTAATTAATGCAGGCATTTTGATTAAAGTCAATTTGCCTTCAACATTATGACTTACAATGTGCCCTAGGCCTGCATTAATAACCCACTAGCACATGGCTTCCTTGGATGTTTAATTATTTATAATTTTTATTGCTTGTTAAAACAAGGCAACCTTAATGAGATTAATAAAATTATTTTCTTACTTAACTTTTACTTATTAAAAGTAAAGAATGGAGTTTCAACCCTCTCTCTGATATGTGGGAAATAAACTTCCAGCTCTCCACTCTGGCATGCCTGCCTGGAATTTTTTGCTATATAATAAAGTGCTGCAGAGCTGTTTCCAGGGGAGGGGGATATAGTTAACTTCTCCCAGGGAGGTGCCCTCAACTGCTAATGCTCATCTAAGAAATTAAACAGTGGATCTCAATAATATCATCACCAACCTCACCTCCAGCCCTGAAGCAGCACAGGACAGAGACCAGCACCATGCCCTCTGAGAAGGGGTCCAGCCTAAGCACTGCACACTGGTGATGGGTTTGTGTTCACTGGGAGACAACAGAAAGGTCCTCTGAACACTCAGCACCCCACAGCCACGCTCCCGCCCACCCTTTATGCACAAAGGGCTGAGCCCAGGGGGGATTTTGAAATTCCAACTGTGTTTTTCAGGTTACAGCTCTGGTACAAACTGGCCAGAGCAGAGTTCTGGCGAAAGCAGCTGCAATATAAAAGATAAGCTGAGTATCATGATGTGGGATCACTGCATTTGAGGAAGCTGGTCATCAAAAGCAGAAGTGCCAGTTACAATTAGGGAAAACTTTTCCACACAATTCTGTCTTGTAAACTCAGCACTGAACAAAACAGGTGCAGCTTTTTCTCTACAAACTCATCCACACCACCACAGCAAACACATCTCTAATAAAAAGTGACTTATTTAGATTCCACCTTCACAATCCTTAAAATGTCATACTTCTGCCATGTCATCAAGGGAACACTTTCACATATTCTTATCTAGGAAATGTAATTTTTTTTTTCCTCAGAAGTTATTGAATAAACTGTTTATTTTGAAATATGCTTTGACATACTTTAGCAATTTAAAGACATATTGTAAAATAGCATTTTCAGGATCAGAAAAAAAATTATGATATATGCAGAAAGATCTGCTTACAGTTACTAGGATGAAATTCAGAAATACCTATCTTAAAAAATACACAATAAGAAAAATTACTTAGTTCTATTTCAAGCATCAGGCTGTTCTTTTTCTTCCATATCTTCCTAAAGTGTTAAATTCTCTTTGAAATGACTTTGGTATTTCAGTAAAGGATGTTGCTTCCCGTAAAAAGCATCTACTGAGAGCTTTATTAATTGCAAGATGACTGCATATACAAAAAATAAAAACCTACTTGGGTAATAAATATCTCATGTAATACATGTACATCAGCTCAAGTGCATTTGGATAGCTAGAAACAGCTGTCCAGAATACTGATAGACTCAAAGAACTTGGTATTCTCTGATCCCCTGTCTTTGATTAACCTAGGAAGACACAAATAAATTCAATCAGACAAAGCCTGCAGAACTTATTCAGTGTAAGGCGAGCACTTGTGCCATTAATAAGACTAATTGCTATTGATCAATTTGTTTCACTAGCAGGGGAGATGAAAAACCTGGAGCAAAGTAAGGGCTTGCCTTTCAGAGTAGTTCATTGGCACATGCTGATACTGTAAATCACCCAGCAGTTTCAACAGGATGATTCGGTTGAACAAAAGAAAAATAAATGAAAAAAATGCCACAGAATCCTTGCAGGTATTAGGCCTTAAATAGGCACAACTGGGAAAAGTGCCTTTGCATGCAAAAGTGGAATTTGAAGCCTAATTTGAAAAAGTATTTGGATTTCATTGTTCCAGGTGAAGATATTCACTGCAGTCCCCCGGCTGCTTCTGAGGTTCTGAATTGTAGTCCAGTCTCTGATGCCAAGGGCACTTGGAAACAGAGACCTGGAAACCAAAGGGCTTGGGTCTGTATTCCTACAGCATTCTCTTCCATATCAGCCACAACTGATGGTCTGGCTCAAACCATCCCTGGGCATGCTGCATCCCACCAGCCCTCCTGAGGCTCACAGGGCTGTACTGCATCCCTTCTTTTGGACTTGGTTCTTGGGAATACTTTCTTTTAAAGCAAATATTACCCTGTTTAATCATTTCCAATTTCATTATGGTTGACATTGTAACAACAGGATCCAGTGGCAAACGAACTCATGCTCACGGGATAGACACAGCCCTTTAAATAGATTTATATCTTCCCTTGATATTATAACACTAACAACTTTAGCACTCAAGAGTTGCAGGCTTCCCAGTGGCATCTTTATGAGGCCCAACTGACTCCCCACCAAAATTTATACCTGCTCAAGCATGTTCCCTGAACCACAATCACAGCCAATAAATTTAAAGGCTCTTTTATACATCAGCAGACACTTTTCAATGGTTCCTTTACACAGCACAAGGAGAAAAGCACTCCTCTTATTTGGCAAAACTCTACAGGGCATCCTGGTTGCTCATTCTTGGTATTCTCACATACTTTTTGGTTTGGAAAACACAAATGTTAAGAAGAAAAACAGGCTCAATGTATTGACATAACTATCCCTTAGCTGGAGGCACAGCCATGTATGTTCTGATCACTTCAGTGGCCTGCCCTCCATCCACCCTGTCAGCAGTGCTAAGCTGATGGCTCCAAGGCATCAGCCTGAACTTCAGCAGCAGCAGGGAGGAGGGCAGAGAGGCCTTGAAAGCTGGGAAATTAACAGGGCATCAAGAAGTCCCTCATTGCTTCCATCCAGTCAGCAATGAGGGTCACGAGCAGTACTGGACACTGAACAGTGTTCTGTGCTGAAGCCCAAACAACTCCAACAAACGTAGAAGCAAGGCTGAGTGCAGCCCACTGCACTCACTGTCACCTGGGTTTTGGAAGTACTGACCTCCATTTGGTCAAATTATCTGAGAAATCTCAAGAACTTCATAAAACCTGACCTGTTCATATATTTTCACCTGAGACAACTTCAGAAGAGAATATATTGCATTACTGCTAAAGTTTAAGTTGGAGGAAGGTTTTAGCTGTAAACATAGCTGTTCAAAAGATAAATATTTAAACACAAACTTCATGTCAGAGTCTATAAAATATAATATTCACTACTTGGTTCTAAGCCAATGGGAAATTTTAACAGAGGATAGACTACTTCTTTTCATGGTTATTTAAAGCAAATTAACAATGACAGTAATGTAATTTCCTTGGCACAACTCTTTTTCATTTCTTTTCAGCTGCCTCCTGCTAGAATCTTTAGAGAAGCTTAAACTGATTTCAAGAAATTCTTTGAAAAAAAATGCACTTTGCTATTATCTATCTTTCAGGTTTCACAGAAGTGCAGAAGAAAGAACATTTGCATTTCCACTTAAATGCTTTGTTTATACAGAACTGTAGATGGGAAATGACAACATACATTTTCCAGGACCATAAATATTTACTTTGACTAAACTGAAAAGCTAAAGTTTTGGGTAACTTGAGCTGAAAGATTCTTACATAAGATTTTTGTAATGAGTTAGGTTGATGAAGAACCAGTTTGATACAAACCCCCCAAAAGGGGCTGTAGGATCACAACTAGGGACCTTTGTAGTTTGAAAAAGACTACAACAAGTCTTTGTTAGGGAATTCTTTCATGCTGCTCTGTTGTAATATTCACCATATTAAAATAAATCTTCTTATATTGAAGGGACTACTGATTTCAACAGAACCCTTTCCAGAGTCCCATTCATTTAGTACAATAGTGATCCTAAGCTGTAACTTCATTACCTAAAATCATAGTTTTCTATGTGGAAATGTACAAAAAAACTCAAGAACTGAGAATTCTCATCCACTGAAGCCAACAAAATTATTTTCTTTAGGCTCATTTGGTTTGTGAGGATCTCTCATTTTCCAAAGTCTAAGAAAAATACCTCTGAATTCAGCTCTTATCTTTGTCTTCACTTTCATAGTCCTTGGAAGATATACCTAGAGAATAATGATTCAGAGCTATAAATCATATATGTCATAGCTGAAGCTGAGTTACAGTTTCCAGAGTCCACACCACTTTAACTGAGATTTATGCTCTTAGGAAAAGACTTCTAAAGGATTTGGACACTGGGCTCTCTCTCTCCCAGCTCCTGCTTCTGCCACTGCACACAGTCAACAGCCAGACCATTCCCACAACTGCACCCAACATCACTTGTCTCCTCCACTGAACTGTCCTTTCCAGCAGCATCACCCAGGTTGTTTACTGTAGAGCACTGTCTGTTTCAGGAGGAGTTCTGGCAAAACTCATCTGATGTTTTTACCTGTTTCTGTCAAGGACATTCATGCTACAAACCTCTGGTTCTTCAGGGAGCCTTATGGTCCCACAATGCCCGACTGCATCCTTAATTCCCTAAACTCTGTTTGTAGCAATCCTAATTAATATAGGTCACATCATGTGTGTTAGAGTAAGACGCAATGAAATTAAATCTCTTGACAGCAAGCTGACTTTTAGGGCTGTCTGCCAAGAAACCTAATTACTATAACCAATCATTTGCAGAAACTACAGAAAACCAGCTTGGCTGGTAGTAACTGCTAGTCCATTGGGGGAGGTGGAGGGAAATCAAAGCAAGAGAGTTTAGGTGAAGCCATTAAATAAACAGAATGAAAACAATATGGGTAGGGTTTGTAATATCTTTGCCTTAAATATTCAAATTTGTTACTACATTCTCAGTAGGCTTGTCTGTTTTACTAACATCTCTTCATTTTTCATGCCAGGATTATATTTGACATTGCAATAAATTGACATTTTTTTTAATCTCTTTCTTTTGAGCAGAGTTTTCTCCAAGTATCTCATGAAAACAGAGCAAACTGCTAGCACAGGTACTTTCATGAAGGCAGCCTCAGAGTTGCACTGCAAAAAGTCAAAGGAGTTGAGTGAGCTACTTCATTTCCTACACTATCATCACCTAGTATTGGACAAAAGTTGTTTCAACTGCACTCCATTCCAGTAACTGTTATGGTCAGGGTTTTGCTGGTTTATTTTAAAATTTCTCCTTCAGGCCACATCTGGAAGTTGTAATAAGCATCTGCTGTGGCTTTTCTGAAATCACATCCAGGGCTAGTTGCTTTTCTTGACAGTGCTTGGACTTAACCAACAGCTCTCACTTCGCAGGTTTCCTGTTCCAGTCAAAAAGGCTTGTAACTCACTGGAACAACATGGACAAGGATAGCAGTATGGTTCATGGTATTTCTGGATACATCTGCCTAAAATGAGTTGCTCTCACAGATCTTTTCATCCCATGTTTTGCTGATGAGAGATAGGGTACCAGGATGATACAAATGCAGCTATTTTTAAAACTTTACTCTCTCCTCTGAATTGTTGTGTAAATACTTTTCTGTTAAAGCCCTCTTAAAATAATTAATATAGTAATTACCACAAAGTACATTGAGCATTCACTAATAGTTCCAAATGCCTATATTGTCTTTTATACAAATAAGCACCTATGTCAACAAAGTGTTAGCAGAGGGTGCTCTATTGAAGACAGATATTGGGGGAGTTTCATCTTTGTTTTCCTCTTCTTCTTTTAACACTCTTCATTAATAGAATAAAACTCTCATTATAAAATCATTAGTGTAAATGCAAATAAAGTTTTACATTGTTAATGTCCCCACCAGGCCCTTAATCACTTGAAAAGTCATGCTGCATTAAGTATAGCATTGATTACACATGATAAAAGGGAATGACGTAGAAGATGTTACGTTACCTTACCCTGAGCTATTCATAGAACAGGATGGTCTTTGTATTAAAAAATATTTTTCTGTGGTTTTCATGTTGGAATGGAAAAAGCCCTAATTGAAAATTAGCCAAAACTCTAGAGTTGCATTATGTAAGGAGTCCTACACCTCCTGAACCTCTCTACTGCTCTTTGCACATATACTGTGATCCAGCTCAATCTTGCTCCCTTACGAAGGGGTAAGGGTCTTGCTCTGATTAACCAGGGGGAAATGATAACATCTCCAG